>UYYA01004092.1:0-170422 GCA_900624975.1 Angiostrongylus costaricensis | reverse complement strand
AGTAGAGTAGCGGCCCGAGATCGGTCACCGGTGCTTCCACCTTAGACATAAATTCAATGGCAAGGCTTGGAGCCAGTCGTTGTCCAATTGCCAACCCTCTTATTTGAGCGTAGTACTTTCCGGACCATCTGAAGATTGAGCAGTTCAAGCATTCTTTTAAGAGTGCCATCAGGTGCTCTATCCTGAAGCCATACATGTTTATTTCTCCATCGTGTTGTGTAAGGAGTTCGAATATGGCTTACATTGCGGAGTCATTCGACACGTTTGTATAAAGGGCGGTAACGTCGAAGGACTCCATCACGCACGCGCTGTTGGGCTGCGCAGTACGTAGACGATCCAGAAACATCTGGGTATTCGTAAGATGGGCTGGAATGTGTTTCAACAACTGGTTAAATATTAGGGTTAGAAACCATGTTATCCTGTCCGTTGGCCTGTCTACGCAGCTAATGATAGGTCTAACCTTAAATAGTGATGGATCATTAGACCCAAGATCGTCGCTGGATACTAACTTATGAGTTTTTATAAGTAAGTACAAGACGGGACATGTTGTCAGGTCAATTTTTAGTTGAGAGATAACTGATGGTTTTAGACCAGCAGCCCTTGCCATTTTGACCCATTCGTGGTTTAATTTTCGGTATTTACTTTTGAATTCCTCCTCAGATGATGGGCGATAAAGCAAAGCATCTTCAAGGTGCTTTTCCGTTATCTCAAAATCTAACTGATAGGGAATTACAACGAACTCTCCACCCTTATAACTAACGGATAGCCTTATGGTTTTCAACCTTATCAGGTCTCGTACTTCTCGTATACCACGTTTTTGCACTGGAGTGAGGTTTGAGCTGTATCTTTTCGCGCGATAGTGTTTAAGGACTTTGAGAGTTTCATTCGCAAACATCCGAAATTTAACATAAACTTCATTATTGGGCTCTTGTTGTCTAAAGAACGTCGGGGGAAATGGTGCTATTGGTAGGGCCCCCACTTGATGTTGTTCGCACCTATTTAGCGCTTCATCTCTAGCTTTTTTGCGGAGTCTATCTTGAAGTTCATGTAAACCACATGCGACCCTACGCAAGAAAATCTTGGTTTAGAGTTTCTTTGTTTGATTATGGAGGCGTCTGGCCGAGTAGATTGCTATCAACTTGACCTTTCCAGGCTCTGAGGAAGGCGAAATCCGCCGAAACGTCAGCTTATTCGTGAATAAAGAATAATAACACCTCGCGTTTGCTCAACAAAAATACGAAGAATTACTTGATCAATGCCGAAGTTAATAGAAAGTTGGTCGTGGGAGTTACTGCAAAAGTTCTATCTTCTCATTTGTTTTGTAAGCAATTAATTTTAATTAACAATGGAACAGTTCATGACGATTTCGTCAACAGAGACGGAAAAAACAACACAATTCTTTCTGAGAGCACATCCTCAGCATCCATTCACAGGCGTATCTTTCACTTTCTAATTGATTGTTTTAATGCATAGAACTTTACACTATGAAGTAGTCAAAGAGGAAAACAAATTAAATGGCGGAGAACATGTTACAATGCAAGAATTCCAGGCCCGCAAAGTATAGGCTGAACTTTCTACGAAGCTGAATGTCAATTTCATGGCATGGCCAGAGATGACAGTACTTCTATTGTTTGAGGCTAACGAGTCGTCCTAAACGTTGTTTGAATGAGGTCGATGCTTCTCCTACTAGTTTGTCATTTGTCGACAAACAAAGTGCATTTTATGATGTGCTGGTGTTACACTGCTCTCCGTCGTCACAATATTTACCAGATTCCGGTAGTAAATGCCGTTACTCCATGCATCAGTCAGTTTTAAGTTCTTTAGCACAATTCGTAGACGTTCGGATTCATTCGGATTCAATGGTCATTCATCGACGTTTCACCTCGGAAATCTAGTGTCACTGTCGTTTTATGAACGGGAAGGAGAAAAGGACAAAGCCGATGGCGATGATCAATCAGTTAGAGGTGGACTATGCATTCGACTCTGTAAAGCATCATACCGGCGACTGAAAGTTTATGTAACTCATAAAATGATTTGTTAAAGCCTACTGATATGAGAATGTTTTTATCCACAAAGACAACCGACTTGCTTACTCCGAGCGCGTGGTGGGACCGAGGCGCTTCTAACTACTGCACTCTACACCGCCCCGTTTTGGAACATAAACACAGGAGCGATTGAAGATTATTGAAGAAGTGATTGCTCAAATGTATTCGAAACTATTTCTTCTTATTACAAGAAGTAAATGCATTTGCGTTTAAAGGTAGTAAAGATTTTTTAGTGCCTTTTACAAATATGCCGTCTTGCCGGCCTCACTTTTTCATCATACTGTGTTTTGTTCATTGAATCTCCACTTGAGTACAGTGGCTTGCTGTATTGTAACCCCGTTGTACTATGATGTCTTCTTCCTTGTTTATATGGGTTTCAGCATATTCTGCAAGGTAGTAATATTATGTTCCCTTTATGCTGTTTATCCAGTTTTTATGCATAGGGGCCTGGCAAAGAGAATTCATAGCTTAGGGAAGTTTCATGGTCCTCGTTAACTCTGGCGTTTGTTTTGGCCCAGGTCTCTTAGACCAAAGCTGTGGTTTTCCCGTTCAACTCTTTAGTCAATATAATGCACGTTTCTCCACACTCTCTTTCATATTAGCTCCTAGTTGTTCATCAACGATATTTTAAACTATCTTTGCACATAATGAATTGAAAGCGCATAGAGGCCTCTATGACTTTACTAATGTTGACCACTCGCATGTCCATCTCAGAATCAGCCATATCCTCTATTCATCTTGCTATCCTCACGACAAGCTTGTTTTCGCAGTACTTTCGCGTTACTACGATGGACGTTTTTTAAAAATGACTCTTTTTTGTTTTCAAAGTGGGTGGTTTTTGACCGTTTAGATCACTGCCGACAAGGCCGAACTGCGTCGTTTCAGCTTTCTTGTCGTCGGAATCACAACAGCTTCGTAACCGCACACACATTCACGTGATTTCATGACGCTGCCCCCAATTTTCTGTCCGTTCTTTGTCTACTGCCCCGAGTTTCTAAGTGAGTCACGGCAACAGTGTTCATATAAAGTACAGTACAAAAGTAAACAAGGTGGTGATATTTGAGAAATTTTGACTGAACCAGATTTCATCGGCGTCTAACGAACTCCTATCTCTTCAATTCTTACCGTTTTTCAGCTTACAAGTTTTCAGCAATTTATCTTTTCACCAGCTGTTCGTAATGTAATAATTTGTGTATCGCTATTCATCGTATCGTTATGATGGAGTTTATAAATCGTAATTGTGAAGAAATTGGGCTGCTATCTACCGCTTTCTAGGCAATATTTCTAACGTCTGTGACAAATTGTTCCTTACAACAGGACAAATGGATTTGCAGAGGAAAATTAGCGGGTAAAACACAGCAGAAGAATTCTGAATCTTTTGCTTAGACTTGTGAAGAATTTCCAAGTTTCTATAGAGAATGTTGTTTTCTATTCTGACAGATTCCGTCAATTACATTGCTCTCGATCGATCTGTGAATTAGTCGCAGAATTCGCTGCCACTATAAGGAATCTCACTACCTCCACTGAAGATCTGAGACCACCGTAGGGAGACATTTTAGTGTTCCAAGGAATGTCACTCTCTACCAACATCACCAAAGATGAGGGAAGAGGACAGGTGTTCAAACCGTAGCCGAACCCGAGCGCGTAATCGACTCCTATGAATGACGGCGGCACACCAAGCCTGACGCGACCTCTAAGCATGTAAGCCTTATTTCCAGCTTAGAGATAACTTTCGCCTAGTGATCTTCAGTTTCCTCTTTTTTCTCCTGGAATTTTAGTCAAAATTATGTGTATATATATGCGTATGTATAGATAAACATGAACAGAGCAGCATTAAGAAAACCAGCAAACCAAACTCTCAGGAATGCGACATGAATTCAATTTCACTAACCACCGTTAAAAAAGATTGAATGCATCTCTAGCGTAAACAATGACTTGCGGGATCTACCGATATATCAAATTAATGCCGGTATCCTCCCAAACCGCTCTGTACAAATTTGCCGACCCTAGAGAGATGGATAACTTGATGGTGCAGAGGCGTAGTATCGAACTAGCAACATTTCTAGCACTCGATTAGAAAGTCTGTTAACCTATTCTTAATAAAAGCGTAAAATTGTCAAACGTTTTTCATATACGCTTACACGGCGAAGTGCAAAACAGTTTGCTGTCTTTGGCTTTCGTGTCCACTAAATTTCACATGTTTTCTGTGCCGTGTTAAAGGCCTTTTCTCACTTTACTATTTCTGTCACTGCTTGAATAGAAGTCTATAAGCAAGCATTGACCTAACCACTGGAAAATCCTTGGTTCTTATCATCACGCTAGGTAGGCTTTTTAATAAAACCCTCTATGACTGCTTTTAAAGTCTACTCATTTAACCACTGCTTTCAAATTTTTCAAAATTCCGAAGTTGTGATCCGTCCTGCTAGATATTTCAATGTGATATTATTACTATAGAAATGCAACTATTTTGGTTTTTTTTATGTCCGTAGTAGATTTTCCATGAATAGATTCTTAACTTTGAACTGTTTTTCACCTTATTTCATTCGTCCCCTCTTCACATCTACTGTGCGTATCCCAGCCCTTCTCACATTCGATACGTTTCCTCGCATCCATTGTCAACGAAGACCTTCAAACTTTTACGTGTGGCTTCGATTGCTACTTGAGGAATTTTATTTCATCTTGAATGTCGTAGAATGCTAGTCGAGCAATTCTCTCTGGAGTGCTGAAATAGCCGGGATGGAGCGTTCCCCATTGGACTGCAGAGCGCGATTTTTTTCCAGGAAAGTCCGGTACTAATTTCCCGGCTCCAGGAGGATGAGAGACTTGGTTGGCCTGGGTGGGGTGGAATCGGACTAGCACAATGCTTGTGATGATGGACATCATTACCACTGTACAATCCGTCCTCTTTTACCATGAACCTTATCAATTGAAATGAAAACTAGCAAAACGTTTAGTTCATTAACAAAGAGGTGCACACCTCGTTTTTTCGAAAAATGAATCCTTAATTTTTTAGAGCTATCCGTCCTTGTTTTTTTTTTGTTTTTTTTTTTGTCAAGGCGCGTATTTCAAACAGACAATCGACGAAGCATCGTTCAGTGTTTCCCCTATGTCTCGTCGTTGTGGCGGCTGCTGTGCTCGGATGAAACATCCGGGTTCTGTTCCTCTTTTTTGATCCTTTTGACTTCTAGGCAAATTTGAAACTGAAATACCATTTTACAAGATTCATTCTTAGTGTTAGAGTTATTAGAGCTTCTCAGAAAACTGGCAAATTCTCAACCCCTTAAGCGCTATGTTTATTGAATAATTATAGCCAGTTGTTAAAAAACCAATATCCTCATAAATCTGTTGAACTATACCATATGCAAATTGACCACAGTGGATTTTAGTTTATTTTCCTCCTTCTTTGAAAGAATTATTGGAAAATATGAGACCGGACGAGTTTCAAGGACGTTCCATTGAAAAGTGTAAAGAGATGGTTAACACAAGAAAGTTTAAAAGCAAAGGAGCGAAGAGCAAGCTGTCGTCGAGAAACGTCAAGATGCCCTGTGGAATATGTTTTCTCTTGACTTTGACAAACTCATTATTCCCTTTCGAAATTCCCTTTTCTTCTGAACCTAGGAAGGTTTGTTGATGGTGACAGCCCTTCCGTTAATCCTCGATATTATTTATTTCTCTCGTTTGTAGCAAGCACGACAATAGTTTCTCTTCTCAATGAAAATCTCGGCATGACTTCGTCCCATCAGGAAAGTCTTGTCGGCTACATTTTGAGAACTTTTGCACCCACTTCTGTTCTGCTCTCAGAAAGCTTTCGAGAAGACAATGGTTTCTTCGTTTTTTTTCATTAATGTGGTTTTTCATTAGTATTTCGCCTGCTCATTTTTTTCGAGAAGATCCTCAGATTTCTATCGTTCAATCACAGACTGCTGCTAGTAAAGTTCTTCTGGCGCTCTTTCTTAGATGATGTTATAGAAAATCATGTCGATCGTTCCACTTTTTCTATTCATTTCATTGTCCCGAAGAACTGATATTTTCTTTGAAGTACCTTCAATGCTCCTCGATTATGACATTCCTTGGAATGTCGAAATAGCCGTGCTAAAGCGTTCTCAGGTTTTCGCGATAGGCCTTTTTGGTGTTGGGGCTCAAAGGGGGATTTGCTGCAGTGTTACTCGTGCAATCACGTTTTAGGTTGGTCAAGAAGTCCTACAGAACGTTTTCTTCATTAATTCTCTGCTTTCTTGATGAGAATATGGCTTTTATTATGATCTTTATTCACGATAGCGCAGTTTCCAACGATTTTATTTTCTTTAGAGCCTACAAACTGAGTGTTCCGTTAAAAGGTCAACGTGTTTAAAAGAAGCTGCTTTCAATTTCACCTTTTGAGAGCCCCAAAAGGTGAAATTGAGAGCACCTAAACTTTAGCTGTTGTAACTAAATAGTACAATAATAGCCTCTTGCCTGCTCGTCAAGAAAATGGTGAACTACCAATTAATACTGAAACTAGGAAGCTGATTCTGGGGTTTCCCAAATTTCCTCCATTTCTTCACATTTGTCAAGATGGATTTTTTAGGAAATGTTTCGAACCAAGTAGTTAATCTACGATGTTAAACTGGTAATTATCACAGTATTGCGTCACATAAATAACTCTCCTAATTCAGGATGTATTACGAAACATCAGAATCGCATAACCCAAACATTACTGTAATATTTCTCCAATTATTCCTTAAAAGTAGACTCACTTCACAGAAATTTTATAGATTTCGTTTTTTTTTTTGCGAATCCGAGCAGCTCTTAGGCTCAATTCGTTTGCTTCGTTTGCATGCATTTACCATGCACGAGGGCCTTCGAACTTTTGTATGTAGGTTCTGCTGCTTCTTGAGGATTTTCAGCTTACTTATCAATGTTTCTGAAAGGTTGACTTTACTCTGGGCAAGTCTGTTACCAATTTCTAACTCATGAGTGTTGGGATGCTCAGTGGTACTCGCATGTTGTCGAACCAGCGCTTTGTTCGAGCTAAACGTCATCGCTGCCACTGTGCTACCTTCCTCCATCCACTAGTTTCATTGGAAAGTCGATATTAGCTTTATTTTTTCATGCTTAGACAAAATGGTTCTAAATGATTCTTTATGTATAGAAACCTAAGTTTACTGCTATGGAACAACTGAAGCTCTTATTACCTTCTTGGCAAGAAATCACTAGGGTCGTGTGATTGTTTTTCCGATTAAAAAAGTAAATTGCAAAAAAGGAAGGCTCTACTGATTCCCAAACAACTTAGCATAATGCCGTTCATTAGAACAAGCTGACGAGTACGGCGTCTCCATTGTTTCTATCTATTTAATCTCTCGGTTCTTCCCCTTTCCTTTCCACAGACAAACTGAATAACAGAAATTAGGAATGCTTCAGTTGGATCTGTGAAATGAATGTGGTAAAATGGTCATAAATGGAACGCGAGAAGAAGTGAATCTAGAACTTCAAACTTTCTATTCTTTTTCTCTCTGTTCTTTACACTAGATGTTTTTTTTGCTAAGATTGTTTTTAATAGCAGATGCTTATATGAACTCTGTGTACTCAACTATTAGCTGGTAAAGCGCTAACCCTTTGACAGATTTCGCCCTTCCTTCTATTTTTTATGTATACACGTGGCCTAAGTGTGGCTACGTAAATGTAGATTGCATTTTTTATGCGGAAAAATTACAACAATTAAGTGCACTGTAGAAGATAAACAATGAAGTTCTCGGCGTTGATTAATCCCGCAGGGATATGCCATGCATTTGGCTTTATCTAGCATCATAGAGGTGAATGAATGCATATTTGGTAAATACGTGCTGTGGCCTCCCATTGTATGACAAGGTTTTTTTGCCACTACCAATTTCTCAGCGTTGGACAAATTGTGTTATCGGTTCTCTACCGGTTATGAATTACCGTTTTTTTTGTTTTTACGTTGCTGGCAGCTTTATATGCAGAAGACGCTCTGAAAGAAAACGTCATTGGAAGGGTCTCCATGTTTTTACGCCCACTCCTTTACCGTAACTCTTCCAATGAATTCTAGCCTTGGCCGCAATTTTGTGGTAATCACAAAGTAAACATTTTCTTCTTATGATTTTTTGAAAGGGATTTCAGTAAGCGTCTTAGTATTGTACGGCTTTCTTCATGAGCTTTCAATCTTTCCATCTCAGCATACTAATGTTCCGTTTCTGTCCATACCTGAATGTCCTCTAAGTTTATCAAAACGCTTCAGGGGTTTCTTCCGCTTAGAGGTTCTTCACCTTGGTGCGTTGATCAGCCGCTTAGTTTCCTTATTCAAAGTTTAGCTGATAAAACCTCTCAGAATGACATTCGCTTCGATTTCGGTGTTTCGTCAAGCTTTTGTGTTCTCTTTTTCATACCCTCGCTCTCGTCGTTCGTCTATTTCGTGCTTTTTCGTACCATGTTCATTTTCACAACGAACGTTTTCCAGTAACAATGAGTGAATCGTTATTGCCAGACGGAATAGTAGACACCGTCAATGTCACCATGATGTTTCCGCCAGGTAACTTTATTATTCTGTTTTTTAAAAATTCTGTATTGTCATTGCTTATTTGAGGGAAACCAACGGTCTCTACTAAGCCACAACATTATTTACCCATAAGCTTTTGTTTCTTTTTACCAATAATGTCACCAATACATAAAACATGCCCCTCTTATTTGTGATCAGGCGCGATACACCTCGCCATTGGAAAATACTTAGAGTCTTTCTTCCGCCAAATGTCTTTCCCACTTTTTCTTCAGTTTTTTTTTGTTCCTTATCATGGTCATTCAATATTTACAAGTATTCCCACTTTACTGGGAACTTCTTGAGCTTATTTTTTTACAGAAAAATTTCTTCAAAATCAGTGTGACGTGAGCGTTTCACATTTCTGTTTTCACATAACCGCCAGTAGAAGACATCAATAACCAAGGAAATGCTGTTATCAGTGAAAGTGCAAGCATCTACGTGTACGTGGCTGGCTCACCAGCAAACAGAGCACAAACACCCACCCCGTTCAGCGATGATAAAATCCTGTTTGTACGAATCCTGCTGTGAATTTAATTATGTGTAAGCAACGTTTTTGTCGTGTTTATCATCAATGACTGGATCGGGTCGGCGATTTCTATTCAAATCCACTACATGACGCTAACTGAAGCATATCTTCAAAAGATTAACCACCACGTCTTAGTTACCGGCTTCTTCAGAACTCCTCCGATTGTAGTGTAATATATAGCCTAAGTCCATTCCCTTAATAGCTTCACGTAAATGGTGCTATAGTTCGACCAACCTTTTCATCTAAACCCTCAACAAGGACCACGATGAAGACGAGACATTTGCAAAACTTATTACCACCGGCCAAATTCAAGCACAGGATTATTCTTTCCGGAGACTTATATGCTACCAACTGGACCACTCAGGCCTTTTCTCTGCTATTCTTTCAGCTAGTTTTCCACCTGACGGTGCCGTCGGCAATCACCTGTAAACGACAGTGATTTTAGAAAAACAAATCGGTATTGAACTCAGTTAAGGTTAGGCTGCAGTCAAAACGACAATACTTAACTTGTTACCTACTGGCCATTATTTTTTCACGGCAGAGTATTATGCGAACTGCAACCACAATTAAGCTCATATACTTGGCAAACTCACAGCCAAGAATGCTTGACTGAGACCCCTCAATAGGAATAAATATACAGAACAATAAAGCTCTTGATTGATGTTTGAGGTGCCGCACTTGCTTTAAAATACTCAAAAACAATTTTAAAATTGAAAAATATTTTTGAAAAATCATTTATACCTTTGATTGAGCCTCCTTTGTATTTCTCTCAATTGCTTGAATTTTAACATGCTCCAGTTATGAAAGATTTATTCTTAGTTGTCAAAAAACAAGTACCAAGCGTTACCTTACTAGGTGGTTTGGAAATTGATGCACGACTTTACCGTGTACCTTGAAAGTATTATATCTCAGCTCGGAATAAACTCTACTAACCGGACTAAAAATCACTAGTATCCTATCATTTTGCAACTGGTAAGTGTGTGTTTTGATTTCCTCGAACTCTAAACTTCTGAAGGTTATGAAGTCGTTGAAAGCAGTTGAGGTCTTGCTTTAGTTTCTGAGGCATCTCTCTCACAGGAGGTTACCGAGACCCTCGAACAATGGTAGTCCGCAAGCGAGTGATTTGGCGAGCATGCTGGTTGAGGCAGAGTTGTGTAACACAGTTCGACCAACATTCTAACTCTAATCTTTGGTTTTTTACCTGAAGGCTTGTTTCTTGAATAGGGAAGCGAGAGGCGAGTTCGTCCAACAGAATGCAGTGACTTCTCTGATTACGTCATCGATGTCGGCTGCTAGTGCAGTGATATTAAAGTATTTTCGAAAAAAGGTGATGACATGAAGGTCTTACTACGTCTAATTTTTAAAAATTTGAAAGGGAATACAGTGGATACGTGTATGTGCTTATATATTGTTCAATATTGTTCAATCCCATTGGCGGGTGATTGCTGATGGCACCGATCAACAGAAAACCATCGGAAAAACAGCAGAAACGAAGGACCCGCATGGTGTGGTGGTGAACGCGTTAGGCCCCGGAAAGGGCAATAGCGCGTTCGTTCTCCACCGGAGACACCTGCGGTCTGAAGTTTTGCAAATGTCTCAGCAACATTGTTGTTTCATTGTTTAATATTTGATAAAAATATATCACAAAAATAAACTATGTGACGAAATAGTTTGTACTAAAAAGTATCTAGATGGTACATGTAGTGGAAGATAACAATGTGGTGTTTAAAATACGGTAATGCTTCATGATGCTAACGTTTCGGCGTAATTGGATTCTTCAGAACCGCGATTTCCGCGGGAAATACCGGATTTGACTGTATGTGGTTAAGAAGGCTCATACTTTAAGACACATCAACCGCTGTAGGCACTCGATTCGAATCCTCGCAGCCTTGAAGAGGACAAAGCGTTCGGTATCGTAGTCAAAATAAAGTATTTTGTGAGCCTCATCGTAGCTTCTCAATACAGCAAAACATTTACTATTCGCGACGCCATTAAACAAAGTTCAATACCGAAAATATAATAAAACATGCAACCGTCAACAGAGTCCACCGCTGCCAGTTCAAAAGTACGTCGTGAACCTCCCCAATTTCGATTTATGTTCAGTTGGTTGCGAATTAAAGGTTGCAGGAACAGTGGAGTCGCGCCCGACCCAACTGTGGGAGGTCGTGGTGGTGATCTCTTGCCCGGTGTTATTCGTTCTATTCCTATGCTGCTGTATAGTGTGCATGATCATCAAGAACTACGATGGTCGTGAGTTTCTTTCTATTCAACTGATGTTACTCCATGTATTGATGAAAAACATGACATAGTGAAATAAAGTGAAATGCAACATTTTAGTAGCTTCCGTAGCGCAGTGGTAGAGGGCGATGTACAATACAATCGTATTAATACATATGTCATCGTTGTTTCAAGCTCACACTCCCAGTTAATACAGCCTCAAGTTCCTACGAGGCAGGAATACTGGTGCCATATCTGTCCGTGAGGCAGATGCACTGGTATTATCCATTGATGGGTTTTCGGAAGTCATTGCAAATGGCGAATACACCAGATACAATATAATCTACGATTCGTGAAGGTGTCGAATCAAATCCATGGCTCGTCACTAAGAGATTGATCAACGCCAAACTCTTCATAACGTAAATCTCCAACACCTCAGGTTGAGTCATCGTGAGCCAAGAAGCGATACTGGGTATGGAAATACTTTGTACAGCCTAGGATTTATTTCTCATTTGGATAAAACAACTGTAGTTGATCCAGATGATTCTGTAACGTGGTTGAATACTTTATCGAAATCAATATTTAACTCCTTTAACCGTATATGAATGGTGGTTTTGGTTTGTTAAAATTTCGTGAAATTTTCGCTGCCAAGGTTAAAGTGATTACTAATTATTGAGCAAAAAAGAAAGACCAAGACTACGTTCTGTTTCTTCTGTTAAAAGCTTCGCGGTCGCTTGAAAACGTGACTTCTTGTAATCTTAACTCTTTTATTTACTGCCTTTTTCCTCTTAATGGCAGGGTATGTTGTGAAATATAACTCGTATGAAGTGCTGAGATATCTGCAAAACTCCGGACCAGAGGTGTATGCAATGGGGAACGAACACGCGCTGTTGTCCTTACCGGGGAGCAGCGGATGGTGTAGTGGTGGAGTGCGCTGCTCTCCGGTAAGGACAACAGCGCGTGTTCGTTCCCCACTGCATACACCTGTGGTCCGGAGCTTTGCAGATATCTCAGCACTTCATACGAGTTATACTTCTTGTAATGTCGTTGATAGCAATTGTAGAAAATATGCAACGACAGCACTCTACACCTTGCCAACTTTTCAGCGCCGAGAGTAGAACCGTTACGACGACGAAACTTTGGGCGAATCATACGACAACTACCACCGCCACCGAAATACGACGTTGGTGAGTTTTGTGTCCCGGCAATTCCTATGTAGCCGTGATTCGGATGTGTGGTTGTATTTTGCGCTTTGACATCATCAACATTTTGTCACTTTACAGTATTCATGAGGAGGCTCGTCCATTAAGAAAATGTATTGCAGTTTACTGAGCTTAATGACATCACTGATACTTGAAGCACATAAAGAGCATTTGCTGTTGATGAAAATGTTCAGATTCTTCCAACTAAATATGGGATTAGACAGTTCCCCAAATCAGTCGTTTGCTTTCGGAGTTTTTCATAATAAGGAACTTCTAGCTCCTCTTTGCTAAAATTACTTGAGGACAAGTGAGCCGTCGTCGTGAAGAATCATGCTAGTTATAACACGTTTTCAATTTCAATGGCATTTGCTGGTACTGTAAATTTTTTGCTCTCCAGCAAATGTGTTTATGTATGAGGTTCCCCACCTTGCCACTGGGTGTCTTCCATGACAATGGAGCCTTCTCCCATCACTGCACCCTAAGTCGGCTTTCTGGATAGGACACTACTGGGAAAAACACTATGTTGTATATCACGGCTTCACACATAGGCCTACCCAATCTTTAGGCTGTAAGCTCATGGGATATTTTCATGGAAAATTGAAGCAACAATTCCGAATTATTGTTAAAAAACTGAGACCGTGGTTCCGAAGACTAGATAAGTAGAGAACATTTTAAAAAAGCGCTCTAGACCACTGTTTGATCGGTGTTCCGTATTCGGAACTCCAGAGCAGCCCATTGTGAATATCCTCCAAGACCTGCGAATACACTCAAGTCTATTTCTTCAGAATATCCGTTTACCTTTCAAGTGTGGTAAATTTAAAACGAAACGATTGCACTATTTCATTTTCTATTGCAGCAGTTGCCTCCAGCCAGACTCCACCACCTCTCTATTCGGACATAGAAAAAGGCGTGATCTTCGATCCACTGCGCTCGCTGTCCAGCACAGCTCCGTCATCACCTGCCAGCCCGGACCCACCTCCGCTGGCCATTCAGTACCTCTATCCTCCTCGATATGAGTCGCCAACCGTGTGCATTCCGGTAGGCAATGAGCCCACTCGTTTACCGCCAGCCGAACAGAACTGCCCAAGCAGTTGTGCGCTCTCTGCGTTACCACAACGACCCACCGTTACAGTAATCGTCATGGGCGGATCGTTGTGACCTCACAGAACACTGATTGTTAGGTGCTATAGATTGAAATTTTTTATTTAACTTATAAGTTCTTAGTCAGGAAACCAAATTCAAGGGCTGTAGAACTTACGCTTTAAGTTGCAGCGATACAGAAGCATGATTTTTATATCCCTTAGCTCCTCCCTTAAGATCAGGAATGTCTTGAAAACACAAATTTATCGATATAGGAAATATAAAATAGAAAGTAGCGATGATCATATCACGGAAAACTAACAAAAATTGACAACCAATCGCTGCTTTGGCACTTTTACAGTCTGGTTTCCAATGAATCTTTTCTAAGAGTATTTCAAGCAACGTCTCAAAGGAATTAGTCTTGAAATCTGTCCACTCCCTTTTTTGGTACTCATCATATGTGCCTAACATAATTACTTTATAGAAACAGCGCTACAATCTCAGACAGATCAAATTCTAATTATTTTATTGTTTAGAACATTCCTCAATTATTCAACATAACCGATGTCTTTTCGGGAACTCATTTGCTCACCTTACCTGGTTTTCCTTTCATTGGCCAAAAAATGGGCAATCTTTCAAAATTTTATCTCCTAATTTTATTCTCGAATAGTTCATCTTTTTCCGTTTGCCTCATATTTTTTAGGTTGATCACATCTTTTTTTTTCTTGTTCTCGTTTTTTTCTCAATGTCCTCACATACCCCTTGCCTCATGCTTGTGAATTTCACTGTCGGGTCTTGTCATAACTTTTCATCAAATTCATAAATTGTAAAAGGGTTATATTGTTTAATAGTACTTTTATTCTCTAATAAACATGAACTGACGTTGACAATAGAAGTGGAGCTTGAGAAACTAACTCGATTCCGACTAAAATATCGGAAACCAGATATAAAAGAAACATACCGGGACCGGGAAAATTGGGGAGCCTTTCACATTAACATAGAGAAAGAAAAGAGAGAGGGAGGTTATGAAAGGCGAGTGCGGACAGTAGGGTCGGTACTACTCCTTTTTGACCAATCAGCATCCAGCATGCAATACCATAGAGCTAATATCGATGTTTTCTTAATTGTAGCCTACTTTTCTTTTATGCGAACCTTCTTCGCATCTACTGTGCGGATCTCAGCACTTCTTAGATTCGACTCGTTTCCTCGCATCCGTCATTCACGAAGGTCTTCCTGATTTGTTATACACGTCTATGCGGAATCTATGAAAGAAGACTTGGGTGTAAAACGGGTAAAACGGTAATAATACGGGTATTTTGTTTAGCGCCTGGAGGAGAATATGCATCGTTTGGTGTGCATGTGAGGGTGGGCAAAGTGGGCGAAATACATTTTTTTTCCAATGTATTTCATCGCAAAAATTAGTCATGTCAAAAATGACATGGAAGTATCCACAGAGTGAGGAGCACAATGAACAGCAACTATCTGTTGATTTGGTAAGACGAATTCATTGACCAAGGTGTTATCATTTTACGACTCCACATTGCTGTAAATCCTTCGTGAATCACGGGAATCACAGAAACAGAGCGTTCTCAGGAAACCACGTTTAAAGCCTTCCCCAGAAGTACTTCCTTCGCTTTTTAATGTAATTTCACGAACTGTCTCACAATACTGTTGCTCATCCCCAACCTGGAAAATATGTCGCTAAACGGTTTTTAAATTTGAATAGCACAAATGATGAATCCAAACTATAGATAGTTTTTCATAGAAATATTGGAATGGTGGTGAAGTGATGCAACACCTTGGAAAAAATTTCTCCTTCCAATAGTTCAACTGCTTCTAAGCATGTCATATTTGAATGCAACGTAGAACAATCCAGAATGAATTCTAAGATAAGATAGCCTAAATTCTAAGATAACCTTGCGTAGGGTCGCATGTGATTTACATGAACTTCAAGATAGACTCCGCAAAAAAGCTAGAGATGAAGCGCTAAATAGGTGCGAACAACATCAAGTGGGGGCCCTACCAATAGCACCATTTCCCCCGACGTTCTTTAGACAACAAGAGCCCAATAATGAAGTTGATGTTAAATTTCGGATGTTTGCGAATGAAACTCTCAAAGTCCTTAAACACTATCGCGCGAAAAGATACAGCTCAAACCTCACTCCAGTGCAAAAACGTGGTATGCGAGAGGTACGAGAGCTGTTAAGGTTGAAAACCATAAGACTATCCGTTAGTGATAAGGGTGGAAAATTTGTCGTAATTCCTCATCAGTTAGATGTGGGGATAACGAAAAAGCATCTTGAAGATGCTTTGCTTTATCGCCATCATCTGAGGAGGAATTCAAAAGTAAATACCGAAAATTAAACCACGAATGGGCCAAAATGGCAAGGGCTGCTGGTTTAAAACCATCAGTTATCTCTCAACTTAAACGTGCCTTACCAACATGCCCCGTCTTGTACTTACTTATAAAAACTCATAAGTTAGTATCCAGCGACGATCTTGCGTCTAATGATCCATCACTATTTAAGGTTAGACCTATCATTAGCTGCGTAGACGGGCCAACGGACAGGATAACATGATTTTTAACCCTAATATTTAACCAGTTGTTGAAACACATTCCAGTCCACCTTACGAATACCCAGATGTTTCTGGATCGTCTACGTACTGCGCAGCCCAACAGCGCGTGCGTGATGGAGTCCTTAGACGTTACCGCCCTTTATACAAACGTGTCGAATGACTCCGCAACGCAAGCCATATTGGAACTCCTTACACAACACGTAGGAGAAATAAACATGTATGGCTTCAAGATAGAGCACCTGATGGCACTCTTAAAAAATGCTTGAGCTGCTCAATCTTCAGATGGCCCGGAAAGTACTACGCTCAAATAAGAGGGTTGGCAATGGGACGACGACTGGCTCCAAGCCTTGCCATTGAATTTATGTCTAAGGTGGAAGCACCGGTGACCGATCTCGGGCCGCTACTCTACTGTAGGTATGTAGACGACTGCTTTGTCCTTTGCTCAACACAAAAGGAAATGGACAAATGTTTCGAATTGTTAAACGCACAGTCAGAGTATATCAAGTTCACCCGAGAAAAGCCGAAAGAAAAATGGCTTCCATTTTTGAACGTACATATTCACCTATCAAAAAATGGCTACATTACAAAGTGGTACCGAAAGCCAAGTAGTAAAAACATCTTGGTTCATTACCTCTCCTCTCACCCCTCTCACACGAAAAGGGCGCTTATAAGAAACATGTTTCGAACAGCAACCAACGTGTGCACGGGAAGAGAGCAGAGAGAGGAGTCCCGGAACTTGGCACGGCAAATAGCCATTTCTAATGGCTACGAAACTGTGGCTCAGGATAGGTGTAGAGGAAATCGTAGGCCTCCAAACGACAACTCTAGCGATAGAAGGGTCCCGTTTATCCTACCCTTCATCTCAAATGATATAAGTACAGCTATAAAACGCTGCTTGAGAAGGGCGGGCTTAGAGAATTCGGTAAGCGTAGTTAAAATACCACCGAGTAATCTTAAGCGCCAGCTAGTTCGAAACCGCCTATATGACCGTCTATGTGCAACTCAAAATTGCATAATTTGCCCCAGTGGTAGAGACAGTGATTGCATGAACTCGGGTATAGTTTATCTGATTTCCTGTAAGACGTGTGGTGATGAATACATTGGCGAAACGGGTAGACCCCTCTGTGTCCGCATAAAAGAACACCTAGTCGGCAAAAATAGACCAAATACCCCGCTAGGCACGCATAGGACCCAGAGACATAACGGGGACGACTTCGAAGTATGTGTCACGATCCTCGCACGCGAATCAAGAACACAGGCGCGAAAAACTCTCGAGGCACTCTGGATTAATTCCAGAATTCCGAAAATGAACCGCAGGGAAGAATGCCTCATTATCACGCGTGATGTAGGGCAGTATATAAGACTACTGTTCTGATGAATGGGGCACATTATACTTCCACGTGATTTCTGCGCGGTTGGTCTCTACGTGACATACTTAGTGGAAACCTCATAGAAAGCGGTGAGTGTGCAAAGCTGTGTTCAACGTAATTGAAATCTTGGTTTGGAGTTCCTTTCTTTGTTTGGTTATGGAGGCGTCTGGCCTAGTAGATTGCTATCAACTTGACCTTTCCAGGCTCTGAGGAAGGCGAAATCCGCCGACACGTCAGCTTAATCGTGAACGAAGAATAATAACAACCCGCGTTTGTTCAACAAAAATACGAAGAAAATCACTTGATCAATGCCGAGGTTAATAGAAAGTCGGTCGTGGCAATCCAGAATGCTTTACTCTAAGAGCATGAAAAAACGTGGGTTTATAAAGAAGAATAACAGAAAGCGAACTAAAAAGTAGAAAAGCTGGAACTAAGTGGACATCGGCTCACTGTACCTGCTTGTTTGGAGAGACCATGCCTGGGTCAACACTGTCCTCTCGAAAACAATCAGCTGCAGTGTCATCTGGAAGAGTGCCATGTGCCATAATCCAGTGAGAAAAGCAGTTTTAGATGCTAAGGTTGCTTAGTAGTTGGTATGGCAGGCATCGACCCCACACCTACTTCAAGACTCCATGTCCTTCTGGCAGGAATGGCACAGCATTATTGCACTGAAGACTGCTGTTTGAAGTCTGATTGTTGCTACAAAAAAAACATTCGAGACGAGTTTTGAAATGCCTGAATCTTGTTGTGTCTGCCTCTCCTTTTTTTGATCCTTGAGAAATTCACTTAGCCTAGAACAGTTCGCCAATGACTGAACTGTAGGTTGTAATAGAGACTTTGTTGAACGACTTTTCAAAAGCGAATGAGTGAAAGTAGATTTAACTCCTTCTTAGTCCTATATCATAAAATCTTAAACAACTGAAAAGCGAGTTTCTCCCAAATTGATCTTAGAAGTACACAACATAATGAAAAGGGATGAGCACTTTTTTGTCCTAGAGTTCTGTTTTGTGAAGTATCGAGTAACGCTTTTCGCTTGGCTTCAACTCCTTGAATACGGACTCAGGTACTCGGGTTGGCTCGAGTGTCGTAACACTCCGCAGTTCCTAGAATAACAATAAAAATTTAAACGCTGCTATTTATCCTACTATGTTGCGATGCACCAATATGATGTTTGTGTTATCAGGTGAACTGATTGTGGCTCATCATAAACAGTGCATTTTCTTTTCAGCCGTTTATTTTCCAATAGAGAGCTATTTTGCTGAGCGTTGCCTAGTCCTTCGACAGCCTACCCAAAACAGATTTTGTGGAAAGCCTTGTCAAAAACACTGCATTCTGCGCTTGAAATAAACAAAAATCTGTTGACAACAATGTTCCTTGATTATGGTCATCCTTTTCTTTCGTCATATGAAAGAGATGCACATGTTCCGAAAGTAAGAAAGACACATTGAACATGGAGGACACGTAAAATATAAAAAGCACATTGAATACCGATAGAGAACAAAAAACTCAAATAATAAAGCGAGCAAAAAGACAAGGCCGTATGCTGGTGGACTAGATCGCGGTGGGTCGCATTTGACACCTCAAGAGTGCCGTTCCCAATTGTGCGTTAAACAACGATGAGACCCAAGACCACTGTGTTAAAACATCGGAAGAAAACAAAAAGCTACAGTACGGTTCTCTCATAGACTGTGCATAAACTATCTGATTGCAGTTCTCTCAGCCAATAAAAGCAAACAATTTCATCTACAATTAGGAGTTAAATTAACCAACAAAAAATTAAGTGGCTTTTTTCAACATTTTGGCAACTATGCCAGTTGTTCCAATTGAAGAACTGCCACCAAGGATTTCCGCTACCTGGCTTTAAAGTCGACTCAGAAAGCTATAAGCGTTATGACATCACAGAAATGATCATTCACCCTCACGTTAACTGACTACTGAGCATGCTGAACAAAGCTGCTCGGTAAATCGACCCATGTGAATCAAAATTTCAATTCGGAAACGAGATGCATTAGTGTCAGCAAACTTCTAAAAGTGCACCTTGTTAACGTCTTCATCATATACTGCAGAGACCGCTGGATTGGAGACGAACCTTGCTGTATCATCGAAGCGTAAGGAGAATAAGGGCAAAGAAAACTTCAAAGTGGAAAAAAAACCAGAAACTGAACATGAACTGCCGACCTGAAGGGTTATCCAATGCATTGCCGTAAACTTCATCTGAGATAGAGGGCTACATTACATACATTACATATACATTCATGGATAATTCAAAAAAAACAGAAAGCACCAAAAGTGGTTCTTAAACCTCTTTAAAAATGTGACAAAAGAAGACAGAGTGACGAACTCCAAATGACGTTTCTATGGCGTCGTAACGTGAACGAAGAGATGAATGTGGGGATCACAAAATGAGAACAACCCTCATTAGCTGAAGGTTCGATTCGAGCTGTAAAGCCATCTCAAGGAAGATCGTCAACTCAGTGATTTGTTGACCATGAGGAATAGCCGGATCTGCAGACGACGTCTTTGGCCAAACTCACTGAATTATGGTGTAGTGGTGTAGTGCGCTACTCCCCGGTAAGGACAACAGCGTGTGTTCGTTCTCCACTGTATACACCTGTGGTCCGGAGTTTTGCAGGTATCTCAGCACTTCATACGAGTTATATTTCACTGAATTATGTTAGAGTACTGGTGCGTGAGGTGCCCTGCAACACACACGTGGAATCGACCCCTGCCCCTATGACACAGCAAGCCTTCCTTCCATCCGGGGTCGGCAAATTAGCACCAGGATTGTCACGGAGGATAGCAGCACCGGCTCGATACATCGGTAGGCCACCGCGAGTAATTCTAAAGGTCAGATATGCATTCAGTCACCTCGAAATGATGCTTAATGAAGTCCAATGCATAGCGCATCCCTCAGGGATTGATCAGCGCCGAGAGCTTTATCTTTTATCCTTTATATTAGGGTACTACTTGTTAAGATGAAAGTTACCAAAAAAAGGTGCGATGCGATGATTAATTGCGGCTTTAATAGTTTGCGCATGCGACCTCTGTAACCTTTACCTTGAAAAGACGCCCTTTTAGCATTAAGAGAACCTTAAAAGTAGGAATTGTATTAAAGTGCATTTATAAAAAAAATGCAAGACTTCAGTCTTTTGCAAGAGATCTGAATCAATTCTTGAAGTACTCTCCATTTAAATAAAGTCTCCACTCACCTTCTCAGTATGTTCTAGTTTTTCTTGGTGATCAGTCAGATCGGGCTGAGCATCGAGTTCCTCTTTGGCCTGTTCCAGTTCTTCGCGCTTTTGTTTAGGTGTTTGGTGTAAGCGTCTGTGCAAATCCCCAGAGTGAAGGTCGTTTACGAACTGAGAAACGGCTTTTCAAGTTTCCCAATATTCAGCGAGCTTTCACATAATAATTTCTCATTCTAGAACCCTCAATGGTTTCGCATAGTTGCTGAAACAAAGCGAACCTGCTTTAGCACTCCCGGCTCAGACAGTTGTGAGATGTTTGGAAATAGGTACATGTGTTTAAAGGAATCGATGGCCAAAACGGGAAGATCCTGAATTTTGCAACTATGCCGAAATTTTCAGTTTAACCTATATTGAACCAAGTGTCCTGACTCAGTTTCCCGAGTTTATTTCATCCTAGATGCTTTTGAGTGCTTTATACCCGTTGGAGGTGTTCGTTCGTGTCAAATTGCGACGTGCGGTGAACTGCAGTGATGCTCCAACTATCATCGAGGTCTCCACATTATGAGGTGACCGACGTTGTTATCCAGAAGCAAAACTAGTAGAATGTCCATTCCATGAATTGGAGCGCTCTCTGCAGCAATCTGATCACTACTGACAAGCGTTGTATGCGAATATGCAGAATGGGGACCTCCTGTGTAGACGATCTGTTAAAGTGGTAGTACCGCTTGCCACATTTCAGAAAAACAAAATTTGGCGCAGTCAAAACTTGACTCCTTGGGCGGGAATTATGCTGAGGCTAGCACGTCTCTTTATCAAATATATTTGTTGGAGTTTTCAAGTGAACATCAAGTAGATGTATAGAAAATATTTTAAAGAAAGTGAGGAAATACGGAGCGTTGAAACCTACACTATTTAAGATTGGACCTTTTCATTGCTCCAATTCTTCCACAACGAGGGCTTTTTTGATCTCAAATCCTTATGAGATGTGATAGGTTGTAATAATTCTCACGGTCGGTCGACTTTCTATCAACCTCGATATTGATAAAATAATTCTTTATATTTTTGTTGAGCAAACGCGGGGTCTTATTTCATTCTTTGTTCTAGAACAAGCTGACGTTTCGGCGGATTTCGCCTTTCTCAGAGCCTGGAAAGGTCAAGTTGACGACAATCCACGCAGCCAAGCAGTTCCATAACCAAGGATTGAAAATTTTAAGGTAAGATTTCAGAAAATGCTAAAACAAGATTGGTTATGAAAACATTTGGTGGGGTCGATTGAGGTTAACTTAACTTTTCCAGGCGCTGATGAAGACGAAATCCGCCGAAATGTCAGCTTGTTCTTGGAGAAAGAATAAAATAACACCTCGCGTTTGCTAAAATATAAAGAATTATGAGAAGTTGTCTTCAACAGGAAGCAACTTACATCTACAGTTTTTCCGAGGTGATGAAGTGGGTGCGTAAATTTAAAGCCGTCAGCCAACAACGGATTAACCGACATTCTTTGCTCGTGCAGTTCACGAACCACCTGAATATATTGACTGTCATTGCAACCATCAAATATTCCTAAAACCCTTTTCGTGAGATTGAACTGCATGCGAAAAGTGCTAAAAATTTTCTGAAGTGACAAGAGGCAAGAAGGTGGCTCCCTCCACACCCGTCCTTATGTGGTTTTCACCAAGGATTTCCCACACGACTTGAATTCGGACGAGTTGGTAACGTCATTTCTTTTTTATCTATTTTACTAATATTATACTACAGTGATTTTTCTAAGCCTTCGATTGCCTCCGCTTAGTATTCCTCTAGTACTCCTCCACGTTCTGATAAAACTTTTCGTCTCTTGAGCAATCTCTCAGGCAACGAGGCAAATGCATGCTTGTCGCTACACGGTATGCATTCTCGTTTAAACCAACAAATTGTGTAGTTTGTTCATTACCGGTGAGCGAGTTGCATTTCTAATCCTGAATGGGTACGGAACTACCAAGTCAGATATGCAGTCTAACATTCCTTATTTTAAGGTAGAAGCCAATGGGTGGGTGGTTTTATCTCTTCAACAGTTGCCTGTTACGACCAGTCTTTTCCTTGCCCCTATCTCTTCGCATCGTTTACAACAGAATCCCAAGTATCCATCATAAATATTTTATTGGGTAGGTTATGTGAATCAAAGCAGGAACTGTTGATCCATTACAGACAGTTAACGAAGACTAACTCTAGCTGTGAGGCACGACATTGCCCGATGACCTAAACCTAACCTCACGCCTTTCATTCTCCCAGGTAAGACTGGCAGCAATTTGCCGATCTGGAGGGAGGCGAGCTTGTTTGGAGTCGAGCGCGAAGTCGACCACAAGCATCACAGCCCACCTTTAACCACTGCGCTACGCGAGCTCTTGGGTGACAGATGCATATGCTGCAGAAACCTGGAAGTGTGCGCAGAAGAAATTGGTGGAAACGAGAAGTATAAAAACATAGAACGAAGACGAAAAACCTGAAAAAACTAGCTGAAGGAGTGAAAAAGAAGAACACGCAAACTGGGAGGGGCCAATAAGGAATCGTCCTATGTTGCCTGCCACATAAAATTAGCCCTCGCCAATGTGTTAAGCTGCGTTCAATCAGTGGTTTTCAGGATACACTAAACAGCTCAACGGTCTTTCATAATTTTTTCCGCAAATTTCTAAACATTCGTCTTTAACAATAATTTTGATATATTTTTCTAAATCGATTAAATCGGCCTGCTTTTTCCGGTAATGGGAGCGCGTGATGCAGTGGGTGGAGGCGCCACTGCGACACACACACGGGATCGATTCCCGCACCCACAGCCCACGAAGCCTTCCACCTTTCCGGGGTCGGCAAATTGGTACCAGACTTGTCTGGGAGTATAGCAGCATTGGCTCAATACATCGATAAGGCACCACGAGTCTTTGTGAAGGCCACATATGCATTCAATCACCTCCGACGATACTTAATGAAGTGGAATGCATGGCGCATCCCTCAGGGATTGATCAACGCCTAGAGCTTTATCTTTTTTACCTTGCCTTTTCCGGTAAGAACGTTTCCAGTTATTAAACTTGGAGTCGGATATTGAAAATCCATTACTTGAAACAGAACACCAGGCTGCAATCTATGCCATGCAATTCCTAATTAGCGACTTATGTTACTGCATAGAGATTGAATATTGAGTATGCCCAAAATAAAAGCAAAGTTTTAAAAACGGTATTTTTTAGAAAGATAGAACAAAGTCTCTTGTACGAGTATAGAAATTCTCCGCTTCTGAAAACCTTCAGCTATCGAAAATTATTAAAGGATGTTAGAAAATAGGCATTGCTTGCTATGTAAGCACATCAGATTTATTTTGTGAGCAACGTTCACTTTTTCGAAGGACCCGCATTGTGTGGTGATGAACGCATTAGCTCCCGGAAAGGGTAATAGAGCGTTCGGTCCTCACCGCAGACACTTGCGGTCCGCAATTTTGCAAATATTTCAGCATAATTGTGGTTGTTTCACGCATAACACCCAGTCGTGAAAACTTTCAAAAGGCAGTAAAGTAAAAAGTCAACATTCACTTCTTTTTCTAATTGTTGTGCGTCAAGTCGGAGATATCGTGTGGAATGGTCGGATGCAAGTAATGCCAAAATACGCTTCGCAGAAGTTGAAAAATTCTTCTAAATGCCGATGGGATAGTGCTTGCATGGCAGTAAAACATGGAAAAATACTCCCATGTATAACTCTGGAGTGGTAAAACGAAGTGATAAGTTTGAAGATGTTCTTAACTCCGCAAGTACTCCAGCTGCCCAAAATTTGCTGTCTGTTGTCGGAAAGCCGGCATCAACATGCTCAAATCGTGGACGAGCTCTGATTCTCGTGCCGTTCCCGTGAAAACAGTAGTCACTGCGTAAGTATTAGATCGCAAACGAGTTTCACTTTTGTGAAGTATCCATGAAATTAGGCGTCTTACTACGCAAGTTTAAGAAACGTTGAGTGTTTTGTGTTAAATATGAGCACCAATGAAATCTTTTAGAAGCACTTACCGCATCAACAAACACCCGGTCTTCTTCTTTTTTTTCAGGATTTCTAAAATAGATGAGAAACGGAAGACCTTCTTCTGTGATGCCTTCTACATTCTCGAACGTCACCTCTCTAGAAGGCGAAAAATGTGATTATTCTTAATCAATGGCTAAATGTTTGTGCTCAATATAGGAAAAAGCGACCCGATCAGTCGAGAGCTATCTTTAGCAAATAGCTTCGAACGACAAACGATTTAGTTGGTAGTGAGAGTTATTAACGTTCAACTTTAAAGCACGACTTATCTCATGTATTATAGAATCTCATTGTTTGAGACAAACTCCCTCAGTAGCTAAACACTTTCCCAATAAGGTGTAAATACATTTACTTTATTGTTATAGTTAAATAGGTGCTTCGACAGCAACACTTTATGTCCTACGTGGTCCTACCAGTTCTTCCATTTGTTCTATTGTCTCGCAAATGATATCTACAGAGGTGGCGAGATGTCTGTGCGTTCCTCTATAACTTGAGAACCGGTCATTTCCTGTACTCATTGACATACTGAATTCTGCTCGACCGTGATCTCCTCTGAAACCCCGACATCCGAGTTCCGAGCCTCCATAGCAGAACGGCGAAACATGGTCAGAGCTTACTGATAGAAAAGAAGTTTGTTACCCGACAAATCGAATTTTTCCACAGCAGCAGCGAATGCTGCTTTGGAAGTCAATCTTGTGGTTAGTGCACCGATCGTTTGAAGGTGTTTGATGACTATTTCCAACAAGTAGTGCTTGTGATGATAAAAGAAATAGAAACCGCTTTGCGAGCGATAATCATTACGGCTTTGAAAAAGTTCCATAGCTTCCCAACTTTTCTAGTGTTATAGTCTAACAGAGCTGGCGCTTTCGACTGAACAGTACTTGCAACATACGCTATAGTTCCTGGTACAGACTGGCCGTTTTCTGGGGACACTTTTATGCCGTGAAGCTGTCGTTAACAGTGAAGAGATTAGGGTTGACTATTAGTTTACTCGAACTCGAAAACGTGAGGATGAATTAAAACTTTCAAGACCCAAATAGGTTTTTTTAATAGAGATCTGTCCTTAGAGATGGATTTTGATATTTCATCAAGAAACGGATTGCCTTGTTGCATAAAAAATTACGGAAAAAGATTAAAAACAACGATCTTTTTGCTTCACTTCTAAATAAGAATGATTCTTCAGATTTCATGTCTTTATTCTTCAGCTTTGACCGGAGACCGTTGCATCGAGTTTACCAACTCCGTCTACAAGGTAGCGAACTCTTAGTGGGATATTTGGTTGAAGTTTCCAAACTTCGTTATTGACGAGACTTTAATTATGATTATTTTGAGAAAAAGTTGCTACGTTGTTGGGTCAATGACGGTTCCTCGTCACTGGTCGAGAAACTGTCACCGACTGTACTGCAGCGTCGATATTGCGGGCTATTTCCGCGGCTTTACTTTGAACTTCGGGAGTGTATGAAAAGCTCCGACAGGCCAAACTGAATAGAAATCAGTGAGTGATGAAACATGCATTTTGACCTAACAACGTAATAAGTGGTATGGGTTTAAAATGGTCAACGTAAATAAAAGGCGTGAGATCTACCTTGAAAAAATTCTCTAAAAACCATTTAAAAAAGCAGAAAAGTTTCACTAAACGACACCAACAGAAACGTTCTAGCTAATCACAACTAGCATTTGCTTCCCAAAAGAGATGAAAAGCTGAACACACCTGACCACCGGAACGCACTTGTCAATGACCCATTGCTTAAGTGCCGTGTAGTTATTAAGATCACCGGTGAACTAAATACTTACAAAAATCGGACTAAGAACTCAAATCCGAGACTCATTACTAGCCATTAGCAGCTGCGCCTGTGAGCACATCTACAGTCAGTCTGTTTTTTCGATAACTGCCTATCATTTCCCGATAACTGAAGTGTTTCAAAAGCTGAGGAATAGACAGGCTTACAAAAGAAGCTTAGCTCCAGCGCATAATGGTGGGAGTATTTTCTGTAAAATATTTACTCGATTTTAATCACGCTTAAAATTAAAACACGTAAAAAATTAGAAAGATATTTAAAATTTTTCGAACTTTCAAGTGCTTTGGCCTCAGACATCAACAATGCATTTTTGGAAAACATTATGTTTTGTTGGGCTAATCTCACTTGTGAGAAATACGAGCCTTGACGAAGGAAATAGAAACTAAGTTCCATGGATTCCAGAAATTTCATGGAATTTCATTTTGTTGAAGGATAAAAAGGATAAAGCACTCGCTATTGATCAATCCCTGAGGGATGCGCCATGCATTCAACTTCATTAAGCATCGTCGGAGGTGATTGAATGCATATATGGCCTTTACAGTGACTCGCGGTGGCTTACCGATGTATCGAGCCAATGCTGCTATCCTCCCAGACAAATCTGGTACCAATTTGTCAACCCCGAAGGGATGGAGGAATTGGTGTGTCAAGGAAGGGGGTATCGATCCCATGCATGTGTCGCAGCGCGCCTCCGACCACTGCGCCGCACGCGTACTTTCATTTCGGTAAAATAGGAAATATCCTATGCTTTAGAAAGCGAGAGTAAATTCCTCTTTCAAAGAAGAGATGTTATTTTCACAGCTAACGCCCGGAACATATTGGTTCCGTTGCAAATTTCGCGAAATTAGTGGTAGTTAGAACTTTGAATGCAAAGAGATTGGGTTCATAGTAAGCTTTATTACTTCAATATGAATCATTGAAATCCAAAGATTTTTGCCTAGAAGGTACAATTTTCTTCGTGGGATGAAATCGCGATCTATGGATTCCACGAGAAGTTTTTCCACTTTTTGACAGTATTCGCGCTTTGATCTCTGAAGCAACTCAACAAGGGAGAGCTGTATATATATATATATATATATATATATATATATATATGATTAAGGCAGTAGATCAATGCTTCTATTAAAGTCATAAGTCCCTATTTTTTTGAAAGACTCTAGTGATGGAGAAATTATCGTCGATTGTCGAAAAAACGACATAGAGCGGAGTGTTAAAGACAACAGGCTGGCTTAACCATACAATGCCCATGAGAGTCATATGTGAGCCGTAAGATTGTGAATTTCTTTAAATACGGTGATTTGGTAAGATTCATACGGTTATGAATTCAATAAACTGAAAGAACTACGAAAAAAAGCTTTACATGTAGGGACGGTACCGAAACAAGTCAGAATTAGTACATCAAATATGTGAAACAGTTGCTTACATGCGATCTGTTAACCTCTCCCTGTGCCTTATAGTAGAGATGGAATTTCGTGAGGCTTTCTGCAAACTTTTCTTCTGGAACCCAAACGCTACAGTAATCTCGGAGAAGTTGGGCGATGTTCTGAAATTGCCAGGTGTTGAATGAGAACATTGTGATCATATCGAGTTAGTCGAGCAACACTGTGACTAGCACAGACCATTCGACATGAGAATTTCCTTCGAGAAATGTTGTCTATAGTGTAAAAATACCGTTCTCTTCCTTCCATTAAGCACAGAACGGTAAAGAATCATAATCCCACAACAAGAACGTCGGAAACGAAAGCTGCTAGAGCCATTTTTAAAGTACAAAATTCTATCCACACTTGTTTCACTCACAAAGAGATTTTTATAAGGTTCTCCTCCTCGTTGAATGTAAGCGACCACGTTGCGAGGAGATGTGCTTAGTTTGCCTTCCAAATCACGATCGTCTTTGAATTCACGTATCGAACCCGCATACTGCTCAGCCACGAAAGCAACCAGATCAGGCACAGCACGGTGTGCTCTGCGCGAACTTCTCATTAGAATCAAGACATAATGAAATTTCAAACAAGACAAATCAAATAAATAAATTTGATAGCGGCGGAAATGTCACTGACTGTAACTGAATTGATTGAAGTGATTCAAGTCATTTCGTGTAAGCGGGAAAACTACGAAAAAATCACACGGTTTTACCTACATGGTCATGCATACCCCTTGCGTACAGCTCGAGATGAATTTTTCCGAATTCAATTAACTTTAAACACTCGTATAGATCGCCCTTCGAGAACATTCGCAACCGGTTAAACCCAGTGAAATACGAGGATGTAACCACAATGATGCTGAGATATTTGCAAAACTCCTGACAGCAGGCGTCTGCGATGGGGAACGAATACCTTATTACCCTTTCCGGCGGCTGACGCGTTCGCCCCAACACCATGCAGGTCCTTCATTTCGCCTGTTTCTCAGCTAATTCTATCGACCACAGCCATTAGCAATCACCCGCTAAAGGGATTGATCTGAGGAGCCCAAATCGACAACAAACCCAGTTAAGCTGAGGCTGTAGTCAAAAGCATGTAGTTTGTAACACAAGCTGTAAGATTATATCCAAAGAATTCCACTCTTTGGATTCATGGTTCATATTTCTTCAATGAACTCATTATAAGTTTATGGACTTCATCGTCGGGATGTATACTTTTTTCAGCGAAATGGTTCCTTGATTTTCTTCTTTTTCGTTTAATCACGGCAGCACAATCAGCTAGAATTTAGAGCAGCAGTAATTAACAGTCAAAAAACAAACTTTGTCCTAAATTCAAGATCCAGGAGAATGTACATCGATCACGAAATACAGATGGGCGTTCACTTAGTAAGAAGGACTGAGTTTGAAGAAAACGAGGAGAAATTATGCTGGGACCCGCACCACCGGTGAAGACGGACCATCCAAGAGTCCGACTAAGTAATCCCAGCAGCGACACGTATCTCAGTGTTTAGAGTCCTTCTATAATATACAAAGTCGGTATTTGTTCGATACCGCGCTCCGCGTTCGTGCCCTTCAGCCTTCCGTGGTAGACCGAGTGGTACGAGACTTGTATAGCAAGATAAAGAATCTTGAATGCATCAGTAGCTCTCCGCAAGTCGTTGTAAAGGCTATATATGCATTCAGTCACCTATACGGTGTCCAGTGGAGTCGAATACCCAAAGCATCGCTCAAGGATTGGTTAACGATTAGGATTTTATCTTTTTATACTCCACATTGCAGTATGTATGCATTCATCTTGTAGGATATTATTCATCAAATGAGCTTTGGTTAGCTTTCTTGCAGTCCGATCCGCTTCTGGGCCTCTTTATAGTGCTCCAGTGGTACTTTTAAGAAATAACGATATCTTCGTTAAATAATTTATTTTGTAGTAAATTTCTCTTGAAACGTATGTTTGAAAGTCTTTGGCAACATAATATTTCTTCGGATCACCCTTGCGAAGGAATGGAGAAATTACAAGGGAGATTTAGGAGAGCTGAATCATTGAAGAGCCAATATGATAGGGTTCACGGAAGAACGGACTACTTACTCCTTTGTTCCCTTGAAGCATAGCCCAAGTGTTTGCTCATATTTGAACGCTATCAAACGCTCTTTAGCAACCAACAAAGACTGGAATAAGACATTAGTTGGTCTTCCATGAACTAATCTCCTTTTTTGATCAGGTGAGTGCAACTGAATTCTTTTTGGAAAATTCTGGTTGCATGTCATAGGCTATACAGAGGTCTTCTCTTCGGAAGAGAGCCTGCACAGCACATGAACCAACTAAACGAAAACTATTGTCAAAGATCTCTTAGGACACTTCTTCCCGGAAAGTGTAGCTCCAAAAAGTCTCCACCACTAAAAAGCTCCTTATTTCAAAATGTGCTGTTATCCGCATTATGACAACATACAGTAGATTGTTTCCAGCTGAAAAGAAATCAGCGTTATGTTGCCTGGTGCACGTGGTACGCTGATCCATTAACTCTTTATGCTACTGAAGGGAAAAACCCTCAGCTATAGGAAATTAAAGTTGTACCTCTTGTGTCCAGACGTTCTCTTCAGAATTACTCTGCTCTGAGTTTTCTCTAACACTTATCTTTCTTCCACGGCTAGAAAACCCTTTGCAGAGATCTCCAGGATAACAAAATGGATGCAAGTTATGAGAATATGCTATGCACTGTTATAAAGCCTGACCTCTCTTTATTCACAAACTGTTCCATGGTGATCCAGTTTTCCTCACGAAGAAACGCTGCATATTCAAAGCCAAGACCACCTGACTAAGCATAAAGCAACCACTGCTTTCTTCTCGAGTAGTGTAGAAGGTTTTTTTTTGCAAGTTTCGAATGAAGGAAGATAGTGATTGATGCCGTTTCTTCAAGACAACAACACCACGAAGAAGTCGAATGGATGATCCTTTTTTCTACTGGCACTATTGATCTTTGTATTGGTAATGGCGGTGGGGCACACATGTCAAGGAACAATTATCCTTCAAAGATAATGCGTGTGGAAGAGCCATGCTCTGGACAGAAACGCAGTATCGTCGCTGCGTATCCTATTCTTCATTTCTAAGCTTCTCAGCAATTTACGAAACCCTAGCCAATTTTATTGATGAGTAGGAGCCGATAAATCTGATGAATTTCCTATGCCAAAGTTGGAGACGGAATTAAGCTAAACAAACTACGTGGCTACGTATATAATGCTGAGATATTTGCAAAACTCCGGACCGCAGGTGTATGCGGTGGGAAACGAACGCGCGCTGTTGTCCTTACCGGGGAGCAGCGCACTTCACCACCACACCATCCGGGCCGTTCGTTTTGCCCGTCAGCTGGAGTTTTGCAAATATCTCAGCATTATATACGAGTTATATTTCGCAACATACCCTGCCATTAAAAAGAAAAAGGCACTAAATAAAAGGGTTAAGATACGTGGCTTTTGTTTGTGGTATTGTATTTGGGAAACAAATGAATATACAACAAACATCGGTCTTTCATAACACCTCCAATCTTCGGATAGCAAGAATATCGTCTCTTTAGGATTCAAACTCCTCAATTTCTAAAACTTCTTAAACGATTCTCATCTATTATCTCGCCATTTCACTTAGCGCACTCCGAGAAGCAGTCCTATACTTCACGCTAAGGCTCGGATTTTACCAGTAGCTATTTCAGGTAACGGACTGAAAACTATACAATGTGTACGAACAAGCATTCCTGGAGTGAAGCCTATTACTTTTTATTATACAATTATTTAAAAACTTTAATGATGCCTAGATATTTGCAACGCTTGTACTCCAGACCAAATTTGAAGGCTCGATTACCCTTTCTAGGGGTGTTACCCGCTGCATCACTGAGGCCCTTACACTGCCTTTCTTCCATGTTTTTATACCCTAACAATCCTATCAGCAATCATACGTCAACGAAAATGATCTGGAAAGCACAAATCGGAGATGAAACCATATCAAGATGAGGGTGTAGTCGAAATCATAATGCCTAACCTTTTATCTACTACCTAGCATTTTTCGACAGCAGGACATTGTGTGAAATACGACCACAGTGATGCTGAAACCCCAAACCAGATTCGAGAAAGAAAGAACAAGGGCCTCAGGGTTGCTTGGGTAACACGTGAGCCCCCCGAAAGAGCAGTGAAGAGTTCGGATCTGGGTTGGGCCCCACGTTCTGCAAATATCTCATCATCATTGCTGTTGTATTTCACATAACACCCTGTCATGAAACAACAATAAGCAGTAGATAAAAAATTAAACATTGTTATTTCTAGACTTTTTAAGGTTTTTCCAACAGTTTACCAGTTACAAATTCTGAAAAGTCATTTGTTCGATGTGCGCAGTTGAATACAAGTTTCATCGCATTGATTTATAGTAAATCCTTTGCCTACCTGTATTCGTTAGTCATCACATCACCATGAATGAACACCTTAAGCGTTGGGAACTTTCCCACAAAATATCGATCGCAAACGGTTTGCTGCAATTCAGGTTTTTCGAGCACTCGGATTACGGCGGTATTCATCGAAAATTAAAGTTTGCAATTAAGGTAGCATTCATCGGAAATCTTCCCAACGGTTTACCGCTTCATCATCACTGGTAGGTGTTCCAGGACGTCGGATTGCGATGTATAGCAGGAATTCATCTCTTAGCAGGGTCTCCAATGATGGGGAGGAGTCCGGCTTTCCATTAGGAAGCCCAGCTAGGAGCAAATCAATGCCACGATCCACCACCGTCCTGGTATTAAAGTAGCATGGTGGCAAATCTCCCTTTGATTCACAAAGGCCGGCGACTGCCTGTGGTGGTCAAGACTTGGTGTAGACTTTGCCCAAGCTGACCTCGGGACTCCAGGGAACCACAGTGGCTTAACTAGGAAATCTCCGAAAATGGAGATTATCCTAGGGCCCGTACAACTAGTGAGGACGGGCCATTCAAGTATCAATTAAGTAAGTTCATTGAAAATACTATCATGAGCACCGAACAACGATCGAACCATAGATGCTTCAAGAGAAGTGCATGATTACTACACAGGCCCTGATGAAACGGTGCAATGAGTCGTTTTTTGCAGTGACATCACTGTAATGGATTTGTAGAACAACAACCTAGGAAAAATGATTCGAACATGCTACTGCTGTCTTTGTCCACTGTGGGTCGGTTAGGTTACTGGAGGAAAAGCACATAAGATGGCTATAGTAAAAATGTGAAGCTTTGTTCGCGTTGGAAACCAAGATCGATAGGTTGCCAATGTTAGTATTGTGACAGAGTAGTCCATCAGAACGTCGAATCATACTTATACCATCTTCTTGCATTATAATCACAACGACAATAATAATATGGAAACAAACCTGTGCGACGCAATCAACAATGGCCCAAACCACATCAGCAGATGGATGATCTTGTTTAAAAACTTCTGAAGCTTCACTGAAGATCGGTTGCAAATTCCTTGAGTACGGGCACCAATCAGCGCCAAACACTGCGAATACTAACTGAAACCAATAATCTAAAACGAACGAGTATTTGCAAAAGCCTCTTACAAACACCTGCTGTTTTACTTAACGCAAGGATAGGAAAGAGTCCAAGGCTTACACAATGAATGAGGTTTTGTCTAGCAGAATTACTGAAGGAAGTTCACCTAATGATTCAAGAGCGGTCCCCTTGATCGTCGAATGATTCGACAGGCACCAGTAAATCTTCCAATTTTGCCTGCCGCGTCCAAGAGTAGCCCAGTGGCCTCTGATCGCTGTAGGGATTCGTCGGGCATCATATCTTTCTTCTAGACTCTTCGTGAAGAACTCTGACCATCGGATCGGTGGTCTTCCTGCAGTACGTTTGACATCCAGAAAAATCCAGTCACTAACGACTCTTGTCCATCGGTTGTCATTTATATGCATTACGTGTCCGGCCCACCTTATCTTCAACTATTTGGTGTACAGAACGGCATCTTTGATTTTTGATCGTTGACGCAGGTCGGAGCTTCGGATTCCATCTCTTACTTCTGTAAAATGGGATACTCGTAGCATCGTTTTTCGACTGCGCGTTCGATAACGCTGAGTGATCTTTCATCCTGCTTACGCGACGACCAGGTTTCTGACGCATACGTTAAGACAAGAAGTGCCGTTGAGTCGAAAAGGTAGGCACGAAGTCGGGTGTTCTTTGTCCTCTTCACTACATCCTCGATAATCTTGAAAGCTCCCCAAGCCGCCCGTTTACTCCTGCTCAACTCTGGAGCCAAGTCGTTCGTCATGTTGATTTCCCGACCTAGATAGACGTAACTGGAGCATTCGGAGATCTTCGTTCCGTTAAGCGTGAATGGGGCATACGAAACCAGTGTGTTGTGCTCCTCACTGATATCGTTTTTGTGAGATTTAGTCGATGCCCAATGTTTCCACAGGCTTTATAAAATCAGCAAGCATTCATTTCGCTTGGCTAATGTTTGATGTTATAAAAACGATGATGATGTTACTGCCGACCATCGATTCTGACTCCCATATTATCCCATTCCAGTGATGGCATGGCGTTTTGGCGAGTGGCGGTAAATAATTTTGGCGAGATCGTATCGCCTTGCCTAACCCTTCTTTTGACGTCAATGTTAATATCTTTGCAGAATGGTGATATCTCGATTGTGAAATTCTTTATTCAGTTCAGTAAGAACATTTCTATACTGTGTAGGGACACCCTGACTATCCAAGGCTTCTATGACTGCTTTATTCTCAACGGAGTCAAAAGCCTTCTTTAAATCGATGAAAGTGAGACTAAGCAAACTCTTGAACTCTCGTGATACTTCATCTTGTTATCATGTGAATGTCATGCGTTGTACTGAATTCTTTTCGAAACGCTGCTTACTCACATGGCTATCCTTCGACCAGTGTTCTCTCACTTTTGTTCAGAATGAATCAAGTGAAGAGATTTTAGACGACAGACAGTAAGCAGATTTGGCGATAGTTGCTGATGGAGGTCACCCTTCTTAAACAACAACATCGTCTCGCTGGTCTTGCACTGATCGGGAACCTTGTATTCATAAAGGTAACGTGTGGAGTACCGAGCTAGTGCGTTTATGAGAACTAGTGGAACTCGAAAGACCGACTTTCTATGAACCTCGGCATAGACAGTTGATATATTTATTTATGTTAAAAACTAGTGGAACGTTCTTCAGGCGTTCAGATCTTGTCCTATCCGTACCGGGTGTTGTTCGATTTTTCACCGACGAAATAGTATGTCGGATTTCGGAAGGGAGGAACGGTGGAATAATATATATGTACTCCTTTATTTCACTTGAGGGAAAACGGTCTGGCTTTTGAAGAGATTTGAGTAGTAATCGTAAATTATTTTCTCCACTGCCTCTCTGTATGCTGTAACTGTTCCGCCTAAGCGTCGGAGTGCAATTATCCTGGTTTTGTAATTGGCGAAACTTCCGTGGGCCCGCGAATGCTCTTACCTGCCCCTGCAGCTTCGACCATAACTGCTACTCTTCTCACCTTAAGATCCTCTTTTACCGCCTCTTTTCCTTGTTTTGTAAGTTCGGACGTGAGTTAGCGGTTGCCTGCAACTCGTGTGATTCCACGCTGGCGTACCAGCTAGAGTATTTCCGGAGACAGGCGTTTCTTGGTTTCGAAGCCTCAGTTTTCATATCGCTAACGTGATGATGTTGAATGAGCAGATCGTGTTCTTCGTCGATGTTAAAGAGAACGCTATCTTCTCAACAGCTGACTAATGCACTGAATAAATCCCAATTTATAATAGTTTCAGGAGCATGTTTTTTGAATTGAGACGCTTTTTCTCCTTTCCGAGAGAAGTGAAATTTTGCGCAAAGGATTCATGTTGAATTCTGGTACAATTGTGACATCGACTAGGAAAAACCTTCGATTTTCTATAACGTGGCCTACTTTGTCATGGTACTCTCCAGTGGGAGACTCTCACTTGCAGCGTTTAGAGCGCTGCTTCTGGAATTGCGAGTTAGCATAAATAGTGGTAATGATAAACTCGGGCAGCGCTCACTCTGCCTGTTCCATTCTAATACGTGGCTCCCAATATAACGTTCTTCAGATGTTCTTCTGTGCCTAGTCCTTGCGATAAAATCTCCAATGATAGCCTTAGAAAATATTTGATGTTCTCTGTAAAACTTGTCCTAGTCTATATAGGGCACTTCAACTTCTTCTTCGTCATAGTTTGATATCGGCGCGTAAATGACGAAAACTTCAAAGCCCATATTGATCCGCAAGTCTTCAATCGATCTCTTCAGTGGCAAACATTCGATTCGGGGTGTTAGTTGTTTGAATCAATCGATGCTCATGGCCGAAATCGTGCTGGCAAGAACGCCGAGGACGCCGACTCCTCTGCTGTCGCATGTTCCGAGTAATAGTTCTCCGGTGTCACAGACGGTGTTGAATGGGTGGCGTCTTCTCGTCTCAGCCAGTACGATGACATCGTGCCTAACCTTTCTTGCCTGCATGGTCAAGCCTTCCGTGCAGGACTCAGATGCAAGTGTGTGTGCATTGTAGGTGCATATTGTGACCATAGTCTTTTGCGATTTAGGCAACGTAGAATGGTCCTGAGATTTTAGCAGCCTCTCCTAACTCGTCCTACCCAACGCTGCCGAATTTGGGGCTCTCTCGGGGTCAGCGAATGAGGCCCGTTTTTTTACTCTGCTTAGCACTTTTGATACCCACGCATGGCTTGTTGTGCCTTGAACGTGGGGGTGGGCGTACTCACAGTTAGCTTGCCAGTCTCTCCCAGAATGGACATGGAGCTTATTTGTTGGAGGCGACACCTAACCACCTCCTATATACTTCCCAATCACTTGATTGCAGGCTTTTGGCCGAATTGACTCGTAGAATACAATCCGCATAAGCAAGAACGCACCACACACGCATGCATGAATACACCTAGCAAATGCAGAAAGTATGTGCCAAGTCGGTGCAGCAGAAACAGGGAGTCCCTACGCTGGATATACCTCTATTTCATAGAAGCAAGGTCGCTTTTGGGCTGCGATTAACTCCCTATCCGCACCTGGGGGCGCGCCATTTCCCTCGCAACTAGCCGGCATGAGATCCCACTTTGAGGAGGATCTCTGGTGCCTAGAAGATAAGGCACTAAATCATTCCGCAATAAGATTCTCCGACCACATAGCAACAGGTAATGGTTCGCCCGGAGGCGAGCGTTACCAAGGATTAGCATTAGTGACATTGTATTGTTGTACGCACCCCTTTCGAGGAATCCGTGCATGGTGTATAATAATAATCCTTCCAACGCAACGGTTTTTTCTTTGCAATCCGGTAAGGCATAAAGCACAATAAAATATATCAGTGGTGACTATGTTATATATAGGGGCGGGTAGAACAGCGGTAGTGAGGCCGATCATCACGAGCATGGTGCTGGTCTGATCCCTCCCTAGGCTCACCTAGTCTCTCATCTTTCCAGGCTATGAAAATTCCTACGTGACATGTACGAAAAAACCACTGGTATCAGAATTATCTTAGAGGGCAAGAACGCTGATTTCGTACATCAGTTGGCTCACTCTAGCGCTTGTGTTACCCAAATGTCCGTTCAGTGATCTCAACGATGACCAATGAAGTCTGGAGGATGATATTAATTTGGAACTAACTAGACCTCAAAGTATCTAAAATCTAACTCTTATGACAATAGATTGGACTGGAAACAATGTGCTGACAACTAAGGATCAAGCAGTCGGAAATGATTGGTGAACTAGGCCTCAGTATTACTGTGTTGCCAAAAGGTAAAACTCCGGACCTCAGGTGTCTGCGGTGGGGAACGAATACGCTACTACACTGTGCGGAGCTAGGGCGTTCAGCACCACCCCATGCGGGCCCGTCGTTTCGCATGTCTCTCAACTAGTTTTTCTATCGATCAGTGCCATCAGCAATCACCCATCAACGGGATTGGTCTGGGAAGCTCATATCGGCATTGAACACAGTTAAACTGTGGCTGTAGTTGAAATCACAATGTTTCACTGTTTATTTGCAGCCTATTATAATTTTTCACGGTAGAGTATTATGCAAAATACAACCACGACGATGCTGAGATATTTGCAAAACTCCAGACCGCGGGTGTCTGCGGCGGAAAACGAACGCGCTATTACCTTTTCCGGAGGCTGAAAAGCCAAACGATGGACCAGTATGGTGTGGTGGTGAACACGTTAGTCCTCGGAAATTCTTATAGCGCGTTCGTTCCACATTGCAGACACCTGCGGTCTGGAGTTTTGCAAAGTATCTCAGTATCGTTGTGGTTGCATTTCGCATAATACCCTACCGTGAAAAATTATAATAGGCTGCAAATAAAAAGTAAAACCTAAGATTGCTCCTAATAAAGGAGAACGCCAACGTGCGCGAAATAAATAAATCGGACAACTTTTACCACAGAATTCCCTCTCTAGAGCGTCAGTTTTCAATCAGCGAAACGTTTTCCAAAATTATTCGGAAAAAAAACAATGTGACATTGATTTTGTTCGTATTTTTGTTGAGCAAACGCGAGGTGTTATTATTCTTTATTCTAATGAATAATAATAATAAGAATAAGTATAATTATACTTCCACGTGATTTCTGTGCAGTTGGTCTCTACATGACATACTTAGTGGAAACCTCATAGGAAGCGGCTCTGAGGAAGGCGAAATCCGCCGAAACGTCAGCTTAATCGTGAACAAAGAATAATAACACCTCGCGTTTGCTCAACAAAAATACGAAGAAAATCACTTGATCGGTGCCGAGGTTAATAGAAAGTCGGTCGTGGCAATGTGACACTGAATCATCAGACAAGAAAAGTCGATGTAATCACTTCAACACTAGGCCTATGCACCGTAAAGTTAGCATCTATAAAGATCCCAACTGTGTACCTGATGCTCAGACAGTATGGAGTCGATATTCTCCGCCGTCAGGTCGGTCACTTTAGTAGTAACACGTGCATAAAGATATGGAAGCAACACAAACACGGCCGTATTCCACATCCGTTCGCTGAAAGAGTGAGCAAGAAAAAGGCAATTGGAAACGTGTTTCAAAAGAAGGAAGCACAAAACATGCTATAACGTGAAACGATAACGACGGATGGAAGAAGCTGTTGAGGGTTATCGATGGATCAATCCATGGCAACTAGACGTCATGCATATCACAATCACAATCAGTGACATGTCTCCTAGATTTTTGTACATGCACATAAAACATTGAACATGAAAAAACAAAGCCTACTGAATAGAAAATGCTGCCGATTTAAACGGTATCATCGGTCGCAATGCAAGTAACTCAATAGTAGGGAACGAATTAGTATCAACTGACCCTGATTTTAGATGATTTGACAGAGGAAGTGCTTGGAAAGAATTTTTTAAAAACCAACTCTAAAACAACATCTGACGTTCCTTAAATCTAAAAGGATAAAGCTCTTGGCGTTGATCAATCCCTGAAGGATGGGCCATGCATTCGACTTGAGCTTCGTTAAGAGGTGATTGAATGCATATCTGGTCTTTACAATAACTCGAGGTGACCTGCCGATGTATCGGGCCAATGCTGCTATGTTCCCAGACAAGTTTGGTACCAATTTGATGACCCCGGAGAGGTTGAAGGCTTGGTGAGCCTTGGGCGCGGGGATCGATCCAATGTGCGCATCGCATGGAGCTTCCGACCACTGCGCCGGTTTTCTTGATAGAATATATTACTCGAAAGCGCAGAATCACAATTAGATGGATGTTTAGTCAATAACGACAAAACTATGGGTCTCCGTTGCATATGAAGCCTCTGAAAGAAATGCACTAATGATTTAGCAAACTATCTAAATACATGGAAAAGCTACAGTCGGACGGTATTTGGTCTAAGTAAGAATTTTTTTTGGTTTTTTGGTAAGAATTTGGTCTTTGATAAGAATACCAAATAAGGCAAAGTTTTGCATCCCTATTTTTTTGACTTTTGTATTTGGGGTTTTAGTTCGTTGTGGCAGTTAAGTGTTATTGGTGCATTTTGATGTCTTAACAATATTTCTCCACTGCCATAGTATCCCAGTAATTCAAGAATTTTTAGAAATGACTCCTTTCTTCGAATAATAAGCAGTGATACAGCCACAATGATGCTGAGATATTTGCAAAACTCCAGATCGCAGGTGTCTGCGGTGGGGAACGAACGCGCTATTACCCTTTCTGGGTGTTAACGCGTTCATCAGCACACTATGCCGATTCTTCGTTTCGCCTGTCTCTCGGCTGATTTTCGTCTTCTGGTTGTACCGCACGTATTACCGTGCCATGAAAATTGTAATAGGAAGTAAATAAAACGGTTAACATTGTAATTCCGACTACAGCCTCAGCTTAACTGGGTTCGTTGCCAATTTGGGGTCTCTAGACTAGTTCCGTTGGCGGGTGATTGCTGATCGCGCTCATCGATAGAACTTGCTGAGAGACAGGCGAAATGAAGGACCCGCATGGTGCGGTGCTGAACGCGTTAGCCCCTGAGAAGGGTAATAGCGCGATCGTTCCTCACCACAGACCCATGCAGCCCGGAGTTTTGCAAATATCTAAGCATCATTGTGGTTGTTCCACACGTAATACCCTGCATTAAAGAATAGTAATATTCAGTAAATAAAAATGTTAACTAAGCAACCACTTTCTTCCCAATGTGAATTTGATTTCGGGTGGTGTTTCACAGGCTCATATTCGCTGAACTACTTTGCAGAAAGCCGTTGACATTCATAACAATAATATTCTCTCTTTACCTCACAACTTACTTGTTAAAATCTCTTTAATATTTGAAAAAACGCAGAAGAACTTTATGCCGACAAGTTATTTGGCATTTGTTTCGTTCTTGTATCAGCCATCATATCGAATTCTTAGCGTTTATCTCGATTGAAGACCTGCGAAACTAATGATCTTCTGTTTTTTTTTCTTTTTTTCTTAGGCTTAATTATTTCATGAGCTTTCAAACTGTTCCACATAGATACCTTCCGGCTTTATCGGCCTCATCATCGACATGAAAGAGTCCATAGTTCCACGCTCGTAATCACCACTCACGAACAGCTCGAAACTAACGTAGTGCAGTAAGGTCAACGACATTCACATCGGGAATCGCTACCATCGAACTCCGTTTACGTTTGAATTCGTGAAAGGGTCCCAATTTTCCTTGTTTCACCTTTGCTACATAGCCGAAGACTAGATTGGCGTCAATTAGGGATCACCTGTATCACCTGTAGTCCTGTTGATCATCGAGTGACTCGAGCGAGCGCCAATAAATCCTCCATTTTTCCCTATCGCGTGCGAGAGTTGCACAGTAGGTTCTGCTTCCTCTCGGAACTCGTCGAGCATTATTTCTTTCTTCTAGGCTCTTCGTGAAGAACTCTGACCTTCGGGTCGGTGGTCTTCCTGCAGTACGTTTGACATCCCGAGGAATCAAGTCACTAACGGTTCTTGTCCATTGGTTGTCATTCATACGCATTACGTGTCCTGCCCACCTCATCTCTGACTGTTTGGCGTACAGAACGGCATCTTTGATTTTTGATCTTTGACGCAGGTCGGAGCTTCGGATCCCATCTCTCACTTGTGTGAAACGGGATACTCCTAGCATCGTTCTTTCGACCGCGCGTTCGATAACGCTGACATCCTGCTTACGCAGCGACCAGGTTTCTAACGCATACGTTAGGGCAGGACGTACCATTGAGTCGAAAAGGTAGGCACGAAGTCGGGTGTTCCTTGTCTTCTTCACTACATCCTCGATAATCTTGAAAGCTCCCCAAGCCGCTCGTTTACTCCTGCTCAACTCTGGAGCCAAGTCGTTCGTCATGTTGATTTCCCGACCTAGATAGACGTAACTGGAGCATTCGGAGATATTCGTTCCGTTAAGCGTGAATGAGGCATACGTAACCAATCCGTTCCTCATGAACACCGCTTTTGTGAGATTTAGTCGATGAACAATCTTTCCACGGGCTTTATCAAAGTCGGCGAGCATACGTTCCGCTCCGCTAATATTTAGTGTTATAAGAGCGATATCATCCCAGTGAAAGTGGTGTAATTGCCAACCATCAATTCTCACTCCCATGTTGTCCTATTCCAATGCCCGCATGACGTTCACGAGGGTGGCGTAAATAATTTTGGCGAGATGGTACCGCCTTGCCTAGCCCTTCTCCTGATGTCGATGTTAATATCGTTGTAGAATGGCGATATCTTGGTTGCGAATTTTTTGCACATCTCACGAAGAATCTTTATGTACTGAGTAGGGAATCCTTGACTGTTTAGAGCTTCCATGACTGTTTCTATCACAACTGAGTCAAAATCGTTCTTTAAATCGATAAATGTGAGACACAGCAGTCTGTTGTACTCTCCCAATGCTTCAATGAGCCACTGCCGTTTATTCTACTGTTTTTAGCTCTTTGATACCCACGTACGGCTTGCTGAGCTCTGAACGTGGAGACTGGATATAATTGTCGGTAGCCTTTCGTTTTCTCCGAGAGCAGACGGGGAACTTATTTATTGAAGGCTGCTTCTAACTGCTTCCTAGATACTTCCCCGTCACTTGGTTGCATGCTTTTGGCCAAATTGACTCGTAGAATACAATCCCCATAAACAAGAACACACCCAGCCACGCATGCATGAATACGCCTCGTAAATATAGATGGTAATTGCCAAATCGGCGCAGCAGAAACAGGGAGTCCATACCCTAGATCCATCTGCATCTCAGGAAAGCATAAGCTCTCTTTTCTTCCGCGACTGACTCCTTCTCCGCCACCTAAGAACGCGCAACGTTACCTCGCCAATAATCGGCTCAAAACCCCTCATATGAGGGAGATCCGTGCTTAATAATGTAAAAATCTATAATAATACAGAGAGCGGTGTGCCGACGAGAAGAAGGTTGCAAATCTTTTTTGCTCTTTTCTTTTGTGGTAGTTTATTAACCAGACGGGTTTCCTCTACGTTTTCCGTTGAGATAAACTTACGAAATTATACACTAGATGAAACTTCACACAACCATCGAGCAAGATTCTAACAACGCTTGAACTCTCGTCGCATTTTACAGCCCCTGTAGTGAGCTATTCGCAATCTGAATGAGATCTGTGAACCTGCGCTCAAAAGAATGTGGCGGAAGTGAGCGAGCAACCGATGACCGATAGGCACTCTTTACTGATGATAGTGAAAAAGTGACAACCTCAAAAGTAAAGAAAAAAGTTAAAGATAAAACGAAATGACATGGTACCAGTTGTAAAGTCATTTTAATTCTCTGCTGCTACCAATTCGAGTTTGCAGCGGAAATCAACGACCAAAGAGTATAAGAAAGGTGAACAGAAAAAAATTAGTTTTCCATAGAATCAACAATGACCACTGTGTACTTAAGACGAAGATGATTCAGTGTTCACTATTCTACCGAAAACTTTCGAAGCCTACACCCGCGAGAAATGTGGCACTTGGTACATTGGGGAGGTAAGTCGCTCAAGCCTGATGGTATTTTCTTCACTATGGAAAGGGAGGAGGAAGGCCATTTTGAAATCAGACATTACGAAAATCAATAAACCTAGTGCCAGAACTTAAGTCCACGTACCCCAAGACTCCAACTCCAACACCACCGATCTCCCTCATAAGAGGGATCACGTTAGCCGGTTAGTCGCAAGGCTGCGTGGCGCGTCCCCAGGTGGTGCATAAGGGGTTAACCGCGAACCAAAGGCGACCTTTCCTTCTTTGAGAAGCAGGTGGGTCCAGGGGATCCACTCCCTGTTTATTCTGCGCCGATTTGGCACATACTTTCTGCATTTGCTAGGCGTATTCATGCATGCGTGTGTGGTGCGTTCTTGCTTATGTGGATGGTATTCTACGAGTAAATTCGGCCAAAAGCCTGCAATCAAGTGACTGGGAAGCATATGGGAGGTGGTTAGGAGTCGCCTCCAACAAATAAGCTCCATATCCGCTTTTGGAGAGCCTGGCAAGCTACTCGTGAGTATACCCAGCTTCCACGTTCAGAGCCCAGCAAGCTATACGTGGGTGTCAAAGTGCTAAACACAGTAGAAGAAACGAGCCTCTTTCCCCTGACCCGAAAAAGCCCCCAATTCGAAAGCGTTGGGTAGGACGAGAACGGAGAGCCTGATAAAATCTCAGGGCCTATCGAAGCTGCCTGGATTTCAAAGAACTATGGTGACGATCTGTACCTACAATGCATATGCACTTGCATCCGAGTCCTTGGTAGAAGGCTCGCTCATGTAAGCTAGAAGGATAAGGTACGACCTCATCGCCTTGGCGCAGACGAGAAGACGCCACCCTTTCAACGCCGTCTGTGACACCGAAGAAGAACTGTTTCTCGGAACATGCGACAGTAGAGGAGTCGGCGGCGTCGGCGTTTTCGTCAACACGAGTTTGTTCATGAGCATTGGTTCATTTGAACAAGTAACAACCCGAATTCGACATGTACGATTAAAACGACTAGGATTCCGGCTTTGACAATCTTCGTCGCTTACGCGTCGACATCAAACTATGACGAAGAAGAAGTTGAAGCGTTTTATATGGAGTTGGAGAAGTTATACATAGAAGACTATTCTTTCTTCAAGGTCATCATTGAAGATTTCAACCCCAAGATTGGACCAAGGAAAACGTTTGAAGAACTTTACATTGGGAGCCAGGGATTAGAATGGAACGAACAAGGTCAGCGGCTGTCTGAGTTTATCATGGCGACCAAGACAATCCATAGTAACTCGCAATTCCAGAAACCTCATCCTCAACGCTGTACGTGGCAGTCTCCCAATTGAGAGTACCATAACGAAATAGACCACATCATAGTAAATAGGTTTTGCCTAACCGATATCGCTGTTGTCTCAAAATTCTAGACGGGATCAAATCATCGCCTCCTTCGTGCAAGATTCTTTTTCCCTCGGAGAGGAGAAAAAGCCGCTAAATTCCAAAGCCGAAGTCCCAGAACCACCGTAAACTGGGATTTATTCAATTCATCAGTCGGCTGTTAGAAAGATGCCGTTGTCGATAACATCGACGAAGAATACCATGGGCTCATTTTACATTTGCACGCTAGCGCTATGAAAGCTCAGAGTTCGATAGTCACCAAAAGACGCCTATCTCCAGAAACACTCGAGTTGATACGCTAGAGTGGAATCGCATGAGCTTCAGGCAACGGCGAACTAACGTCCGAACTTGCAAAACAATGCAGACAGGCGATAGAAGAAAATCTTGAATAGAGAAGAGCAGCAGTAATGGTCGAAGCTGCAGAGGCTGGGAAAAGCGTTCGCAAAGCCCACGGAAGCTTCGTCAATTGCAAGACCAGGATGATTGCACTCCAACGCCCAGACGGAACAGTTACAGCGTCCAGAAGGGCGATGGAGAAAATCAGTCACGAGTACTACTTAGATCACTTCGATTGCCACGTCCACCTTCGATCATATGAAATAAAGGAAGATGGATATGTTGTACCAGCGGTTCTCCCCTCCGAAATCCGACATTCCACTTCGTCGGTGAAAAATCGAACAGCACCAGGTCCGGACAGGAAAAGATCAGAACACCTGAGAAACCTTCCGCCAGTCCACCCAGACACACTGGCTCGACGCTTCACATGTTACCTGTCTGAATGCAAGGTCCCTACTCAGTGGAAGACCAGCAAGAACGTGTTATTGTTCAAGAAGGGTGGTCTACACGATATCGGCAACTATCGCCCAATCGGCTTACTGTCTGTCGTCTACAAACTTTTCACTGTAGTCATCCTAAACAGGTTTGACAGAATACTGGTCGAAGGACCGCCGTGTGAGCAAGCAGGGTTTCGAAAAGGATTTAGTACGATGGACCACGTCCATACGACAACACGGCTCATTGAAGTATCGCGAGAGAGTCGATTAGAGTAAATTAGGGATAAGATAACAAAAGAATCAAGCACAATGATAAGGTAGCGAATAGCGAAATCTGCTTGTTAAATTCTTGCACATTGCCAACACAATACGATTCTAAGGGCAAAGCACTAAACATTAAAAGTGAATGTGAAAATGAAGTGGGCACAGGATAAAGAATAGATTCCGAAGTTGACCAGCTATTTCAGGATGCAGCATACATTCGACTTCACCAAGTCGCTGAGATGAAGAACGCACATTTCTCAATGCGTTGACAGCGATTACTACTGATGTATCAGCTCAGCGCTGCTATCCGCGCAGAAACGTATCCGCTGTCTGTTACCTATTCGCTATGCTTAGAAGAATGAAGGGCTTTGCAGCTCCAGGCAAGGGATCAAACCAAAGAGTCAGTCTCTATTACAGCGTGCGTGTAACCACTTCACTACACGCGTCTCTGCTCAATATGTTTTGATAAAAAAAACGACTGAGGAGTGCGTTGAAGCACGTAGGTATAAGAAATGTGTTCAAACGTGATGTACGCCTTTGGACAAAGAAATCCCTGATTTTCCGATACTATTATTATTTACAGACGGAGGCTGATGTTGTTTTTTCAATAACTGCCGAGAGTTCTGCGATAAATAAAATATCGTAAAGTAGAATTACAAACCCTGCAGGTTTGTAGAAGGAGCCTTACTCTATAGCCCTCAAAGCACAAAGAATTTGCTTAAAATATCTCTTCAAATTTTAGTTTGTTTGAAGGAAAACATTCAGGGCAAAAACGAACTTTAGTTTTTTGAGCATTCAGATCAAGTGCGGCAGTCGCACGAAACGTCATCGCTAGTTTGGTGGTCGTCATAGTGTCCTAGTAGACAGACTCTGCTCGTTCAGTGGATTCAATATGCCAGCATACGACAAAAATCTTCACATTTTGATGGCTTTTATCCCAACTCTTAAAGTCCAGTGTGGGCTGATATACGACAGCTTGAATTTAAGAGGGCAATTATTTTCAAGCACAGATCCATTGTGACCAATGCACGTTATTTATTAATAAGTTCGAGGCAACATGGAGCCGTTTAAGAGCGCGTATTTGGTCTAAAATAATTTATATCTTTTTGATAAGCTTACACAAGGTTGATAAAGATTCTTTGTTTTCGGCTAACGCTTCAACGGTTTCGTCTTCATCAGAGGTGATGATCTGAGTCGATGGTCCACAGTTGTTCGTGTTCCCGAGGTGGCGTCTTCGTCGCGCATCGAGTGGGGTATTCCTCAGTAGAGCATCTTTCTCGAATGAGCCATACTGACTCGGCGATGCCTTTTTATGCAGAATAGTTCTCATCTATAGCGGTGATTATCCGGTGATAACCACTTGTTCTTGCCGGACAATCCTTTCTGTAGAAGTAGGTATCATTATCACCTAGTACAATGCGTAATGATACTTCAAAACCTACCTTCCTTCAGCCTCGGTACGACTAATCAATATATATTCCCTCCTCTATAAACTCACACGAGGTTGATAAAGATTCTTTATTTTGAATACCTCGATACGAAGACGCAATCTCGAGAACACGAACAACTGTGAACCATCGACTCAGATCATCGGCTCTAATGAAGGCGATACTGTCGAAACGTTAGCCGAAAATAAACAGTATTTGTCAACCTCGTGTAAGTTTATCAAAGAGAAAATGCATATTGGTTAGTCATAGCGTGGTTAAATGAAAGTCGCTTTTGAAATAAAATAATTTAATCCTTCAAACTAGGTGCGCATTTGGCGCAGTAGTCGGAGGCACCTTGCAGAACACACGTGGAATCGATTCCAGCACCCATGGCCCACCAAGCCTTCCAGCCATCTGAGGTCGGCAAATTGGTACCAGCCTTGCCCTGAAGGATAGCAGCATTTGCTGGATACATCGGTAGGCCACCGCGAGTCATTGTTAAGGCCAGATATGCATTCAATCACCTCCAAACGATACTTAATGAAGTCCAGTGCATGGCGCATCCCTCAGAGATTGATCAACGCCGAGAGCTTTGTTTTTTTCATGCCTCAATACTTCAAATTAAACAAGTACGCATGGTGAACTGTCCTTATTGCAATGAAATTGAAAATGTACGGGTTTTTTTTCGCAGGAGGATACAAAAACATTCTATCTTTAAACCGAAAAGATATAATCGTTCTACCTATCGCTTTTTTCGCATTCATTTTTCGCAACCAGGAGCTATTTAACTGTCCAAATTTTGTAGAACAGGACAGGATGGTCTCGAATATGTAGTCCATTTCGCTGCTTGCCGCATTGCGAAAAATTCGTCTCAAAATTTTCGTCACCCTATGATTCCGTCTTAACTTTGATTTAAAAATTTTAAAAGAAAGAATATTATAACTCTGCATCGATAAGGAACAGTGTCTTCTATGAGTTCTTCAACTCTGCAGATCCTCAAATATTTCACTCACCAAGATCTATTGCCGCTGATTGAAATCGAACACTATTGCGGTAATATTTCAGAGCTTTTGCTAGTTCCTTTAAAAATTAGCACTTATGAAATTGGTTCCGATAAAGGCGAGGGTTTATTTTTGCACTGATTTTGCCGAAATATGTACATAATTCGGCAAAGCGATGAAACAAAAAGGGTAGGTTTAGCACCTGAAAAATATTGCTTACAGTATTGCTAGTAGCACGAGAGCAGCTCTGAAAATTTAGCGTCCAGAAATTTTCTGGGTGTGCGAAAAATATATTTCAGCAACCTTCAGTGGTTTAGAAATGAAGGTTAACAATTTCTTGTGGTAATGACTGAAAATACATGAAGGCTTAGCAAACAATTTCCGTCGCCGATTTCTTCGGAATTCAATCTAATTTGAACAACTAAGTACTCCCGCAAAGAATAAATTACTGTAAAACTGTGACCAAGTTGAAAATCGCATGTACCTATTTACTGCAACTATAAAGTATTTTGAAAGGACACTACTAAACTTTCCATTTGTTCCTTCTTGTTGAGAAAGTACCCAGTGTCCTCTCCAAGAACACAACTCTATTTCCTGTAAGAATCTTTTGAATAAGTTTGTAGAATTATAAAAGTGGTATGAAGTCGCCTCGTTGAGGATATGCGTTCAGTCGCCGTCTGCACGCATCACATCTCTCATCCTATCCTTATTCAGTATACTTGTGCAAGTGACTAATACTCAAGTTTCGAAAGATCGAAGGACTTTGACACGTCAACATTGTCTTCTATCGTTTAAGCTATGTACAGAGCTTCAATGATGCTGAGATATTTGCAAAACTCCGGGCCGCAGGTGTATGCGGTGGGGAACGAACGCGCTATTGTCCTTTCTGTGGAGCAGCGCGTCCACCACCACTCCCCGCGGGTCCTTCGTTTCGCCTGTCTATCGGCTAGTTCTATCGATCTTTTGCCATCAGCAATCACCCGTCACCGGAATTGATCTGGAAAGCCCACATCTGCAACTAAGAAGAAAGAAAGAAAGAAATTTGGAGGACCTCCTCTGGAGGAGAATAGTGGGTGGGTCAGTGTTGATTTGCAACTCTGTTAGGTCTAATGCTAAAGTAACTTTGCAGAGAAAATTCGAAGATCTTTTAAGTAAATTGCACAACACGGCTTTAAGACCATACAGAAACACCACCAACGAAGACCAAACGATTCACAGTAGGATAAATAATGTGCAAAGAAATTCAAGGTTAAGCGTGCTAGGAGACATAACCCTCCCTGAGGGTGCGCGCTCGTTATTAGAATTGGGACCGAGTTTCTCACCATCTGAACCCATTTCTAAGGTAACCTTGCGTAGGGTCGCATGTAGTTTACATGAACTTCAAGATAGACTCCGCAAAAAATCTAGGGATGAAGCGCAAAATAGGCGCGAACAACAAAAAGTAGAGGCAATACCAGTACCACCATTTCCTCAACCGTTCTTTAGACAACAAGAGCCCATTAATGAAGTTGATGTTAAATTTCGGATGTTTGTGAATGAAACTCTCAAAGTCCTTAATCACTATCGCGCGAAAAGATACAGCTCAAACCTCACTCCAGTGCAAAAACGTGGTATGCGAGAGGTACGAGACCTGATAAGGTTGAAAACCATAAGACTTTCCGTTAGTGATAAGGGTGGAAAGTTTGTCGTAATTCCTCATCAGTTAGATGTGGAGATAACGAAAAAGCATCTTGAAGATGCTTTGCTTTATCGCCATCATCTGAGGAGGAATTCAAAAGTAAATACCGAAAATTAAACCACGAATGGGCCAAAATGGCAAGGGCTGCTGGTTTGAAACCAACAGTTATCTCTCAACTTAAAGTTGCCTTACCAACATGCCCCGTCTTGTACTTACTTATAAAAACCCATAAGTTAGTATCCAACTTGCGTCTTGCGATCCATCACTATTTAAGGTTAGACCTACCATTAGCTGCGTAGACGGGCCAACGGACAGGATAGCATGGTTTTTAACCCTAATATTTAACCAGTTGTTGAAACACATTCCAGTCCACCTTACGAATACCCAGATGTTTCTGGATCGTCTACGTACTGTGCAGCCCAACACCGCGTGCGTGATGGAGTCCTTCGACGTTACCGCCCTTTATACAAACGTGTCGAATGACTCCGCAATGTAAGCCATATTCGAACTCCTTACACAACACGAAGGAGAAATAAACATGTATGGCTTCAGGATAGAGCACCTGATGGTACTCTTAAAAGAATGCTTAAACTGCTCAATCTTCAGATGGTCTGGAAAGTACTACGCTCAAATAAGAGGGCTGGCAGTGGGACAACGACTGGCTCCAAGCCTTGCCATTGCATCTATGTCTAAGGTGGAAGCACCGGTGACTGATCTCGGGCCGCTACTCTACTGTAGGTATGTAGACGACTGCTTTGTCCTTTGCTCAACACAAGAGGAAATGGACAAATGCTTCGAATTGTTAAACGCACAGTCAGAGTATATCAAGTTCACCCGAGAAAAGCCGAAATAAAAATGGCTTCCATTTTTGAACGTACAAATTCACCTATCAGAAAATGGCTACATTACAAAGTGGTACCGAAAGCCAAGTAGTAAAAATATCTTGGTTCATTACCTCTCCTCTCACCCCTCTCACACGAAAAGGGCGCTTATAAGAAACATGTTTCGAACAGCAACCAACGTGTGCACGGGAAGAGAGCAGAGAGAGCAGTCCCGGAACTTGGCGCGGCAAATAGCCATTTTTAATGGCTACGAAACCGTAGCTCGAGATAGGTGTAGAGGAAACCACAGGTACCCCAACGATAACTCTAGCGACAACAAGGTCACGTTTATACTGCGCTTTATTTCAAATGAAGTAAGTGCAGCTATAAAACGCTGTTTAAGAAGGGCCAGTCTAGAGAATTCGGTAACGATAATCGAAATACCACCGAATAATCTAAGGCGCCAGCAAGTTCGTAACCGTCTATACGACCGTCTATGTGCAACTCAAAATTGCATAATTTGCCCCAATGGTAGAGACGGTGACTGCATGAGTTCGGGTACAGTCTATCTGATCTCATGTAAAGCGTGCGGGGACGAATACGTTGGCGAAACGGGTAGACCACTCTGCGTACGTATAAAAGAACACCTAGTCGGCAAACGTAAGCGAAGTACTCCACTAGGTACGCATAGTACGCAGAAACATAACGGGGAGAAGATTTTGAAGTAAGGGTTACGATCCTCGCACAAGAATCGAGAACACAAGCGCGCAAAACTTTAAAGGCATTCTGGACTAATTCCAAGAATCCGAAAATGAACCGCAGGGAGGAATGCCTCGTTACCACGCGTGATATTGGACAGCTTATAAACCTGTTATTCTGATGGGAGGGGCACATTATACTTCCATGTGAATTCCGTGCAGTCGGTCTTCACGCGATATACTCAGTGGAAGACTCATAAAAAGCAGTGAGTGTGCAGAGCTATGCTAAATGTGATTGAAATCTTGGTTTAGCGTTTTCTCTGTCTGGTCATAGAGGTGTTTGGCCGAATGGATGGCTGTCAACTTGACCCTTCCAGACTCTGAGGAAGGCGAAATCCGCCGAAACGTCAGCTTGTGCGTAAATAAAGAAGTAAAATAGCACCTCGTGTTTGCTGAACAGAAGTAGAAAGTAAATAATAAGTTAAAATATGTGCAGAGCCTTTTCCGTCACTGGCATCTGTTCTGTCTGACTAGTACGCGTTGTTATGAGGTCGATGCCGTGAGTAAATAGAAGACTGTGCAGCTGTCAACCGTGGACCTTCTCTAGCATATTTTCGGTCCACTTTCCGCTCCCTACGGCGTCGTTGAAGAGTGGCTGCACAATGTTCACAACCGTCTTCGTGAAAAGTGAAAGCGCTGTAAAATAACGAAATTCTAATTGTGTTTTAGATCGGGAATGCACTAAATACCTAACAAGTTTTGACTACTCATTTAACTGGATGCCTGGACGGTACGTCTTCACGAGTCGTGCTGTGCGATTCTCATACTATGATCTGTGGAACAGTTGCAGTTACAGGTGCAGGTGCCTGACTTTAGTTGCAAACACTTCCTCCTATCGTGCACATGATCGTCCTAGCGGACGCCTGCATACTCGTCAGATCCACTCTACAGTTCTTTTCGCCCATCTGTCCCCTATTCTCCTCCTTATATGACTATGTTTCGCTATCGATTTAGTTTCGCCGACGTCTTAAAGATGAGACAGGTACAAAGATCAGAGCTTCGCGTCGCGGCTAGATATTCAATGTGTCGGTCATATTTCAGAAAACATCGTTCAAGTGATCTGCGAGTAATGCGTATTATTGTTGGCGTGGTTGAAATACCAACCCACGCCTCTGATGCATAACAGAGGGAGGATGACTGTTGAATTGAAATGGTGGGCACAGAGTTTCGGGTCTGTAAGTTGTGCGGTGGCTTCCTTGAGTGTTCCGAATGCTGCCTATGCTGCTGTCCTCCTTCTGCCTAATTCCTACTTCATGTAGTTCTCTATATTCACACAACGTCACCTATTCACATACGAGGAAATTTCTATAATCAGAGAGTTGTCCAGTTTGATCTGAACGCAACTGGGTACTCTTCCGATCTATATGTAGTCCAATCTTTTTTTCCCACTTCGTTGAGCCCATTGATCACCATTTCTGCTTCGCTGGTGCTTCTTGATCGGATGGCAATGTCGTCCAAGAAACGAAGGTTTAGTAGGAAATTTCCACCAATACGACTGCCTTGCTCACCACAATCGAGTGAGTTCATTATCCACCGCACTGCGACACTAAACAGCTTCGTCGATATTGTGTTAACCCGTCGAACCAGTTTTGCGAAGTTTCGACGACACCATTATTGTTCACTAGGACTGACAGCAAGCACTGTACTCGCACAAGTCCAGACGGATTTTTTTCACACTGGTTCGTTTTTGTTTTACTTCTCAAAGACTTTTGCCTCTACCGATGAAGATCACCCTGCAAAACTTTTCAGTAACTGGTAATCATTACTAGCCGTGTTAAACGCTTTACAGAAGAATCGAGTTTTAGCTGTTACCTTCTCTCCTAGGGAAACTCCTTAGTGGTAATGGAGATGTGACCTGGTCTTCTTGTTTGAAGAAGTGAGGTGAATTTGGCATCACTTTCAACTACTTGGGCAAGGTAGTTTTCGGAAGTTGAAACCTTTCTGACTACTTCTGTTTAACAGAATTGAACGCTTCTTATCTTTTTTCGATGATTCTTTTACGGCAAACAAAGTTGAACATTGAATAATTTGTAGTTTCCTGTAACTACTAGGGCTTCCTAATCATAGCCAATTCTTCTTTTTAGAACAGTACTTTCTTCCACGGTTATCCTTTGCATAATGTGCCGTCAGTTCTGCTAAGTATAAAAGGGAATAGCTATAGAGTTTTTAAATGATGAACAACAAAATGAACAAAAATGGTCGATATCCCGATAGTGGATGGAGTCCTCCTCTTTTTTTTGTGCTTACGACTAGGTAGTGGTGATTTTCTACTAACTACGATTTTCACATGAAAGGTACCGTATAGAACTCCGAGTCGGTGCATTGATGAAGACCGACCGTAAATTCTTCATACTGTCGTGTCTAATTCTTCTCGAGCCGCGTGCTTTACTGTGGCTCACCAATAAGATTAAATGCAGGGGTTCGAAACTGAGAAACGTTTTGTTCACAAGTGCACTACTGTATAAAGCATAAAACGGGCTGATTTTCCGAAGAGATCTGGTTAGAAGTCGTGAATAACCTGCTCCACTGTCCAACTGGATGCAGTGAGTGTCCTAACCGTAGTCCAGAAAGTGCTCATCTCGATCATGTATTTTTCCCTATACCAGACAAGCACTGCAGATGCACTTCCATACATATGCAGTTTCGTTTAGCTTTACTGCTGTTTTAGCTGCTTCAGCATTTTCCTTCATTTCTTCTGCTCAGAGCTTTCCAAGCTCTGAGGTAAGCAGTTGTCCACTGGCTTCCAGCACCAGCGATAGCAGTTTCAGAAGTTTCCAAAAGTATACAGCCGTGGGTAACCTACTCGCCTTGCTGGAACTGTTATGGTTGTGTGGAATTAGCTTATTGTTACCCAAAGCAACGTTGTCAAATATGCTACCCAAAAAACGTCGAGTAAAAGTTAATTCAACTAGGGTTTACATTATGCTACCCGAATTTCTCTGCCTTTAGTCTTCCTTGCGGGAAAAAAGCTTGTGTCCATCGTTTAGCAAAACTATCGATTGGTGATGGAGTGGTTCATTGTACTATTCCACACTAAGCGAATCATAACGTCCAGAGTGCTTGGGAGCTCTGGATTATTACAGATGGTCTAGTCGTCGCAACGAACAGAGAGGGAAGGAGAGAGCGAAAGAGCAGTATCACATTTTTCGACTCATTACAATAAAAGATGTCAACACGAGGTCTTGAAGAAGCCTATATGAAACAGAAGTTGTTCCTGAGGTAGCCGACAGTAACCTTGTATGAAGCACGATTCTTTCTACAAAACTATGATAAAGGGATAAAGGATAAAGCTCCCGGCGTTGATCAATCCCTGAGAGATGCGCCACGCATTCGACTTCACTATGTATCGTTAGAGGTGATTGGGTGCATTAGGCCTTCACAATGACTCGCGGTGGCTAGCGATGTATCGAGCCAGTGTTGCTATCCTCCCAGACAAGTCTGGTATCAATTTACCGATCCCGGAGGAATGAAAGGCTTGGTGGGCCATGGGCGCGTGAATCGATTCCACGTGTGTGTCGCAGTGGCGCCTTCAACTACTGCGCCACACGCGCCTCAAAACTTTGATAGTTCTATATAAAACGTCTTGATCCGATGTTTGTCATAATATTAACGTCGTAATATTGGGGTAATGTGATATTGATAGAAAACTGGAGCACCACATATTTTCTCGACTGTCGATGTCTGATTTGGGTCGTTGTTTCTTTAAAGGAATATTTCTCATTGACTAAGCTCATGGGTTGAGGACACTATCTCATTTCATTAAGAACACATTTTAAGAAACAGTTCTTTTTAATAACTAGTTTCTAGCATGGACCGTATTTGTCGGGGCTACTAAAAAATAGTCTTATGTTACCTAATCCCACGATGTATTCACAATCAATGAAAGCTTCTAAAAGAATTGCCATACACGATAAGTTAAGTGTACAAACAAATAAACCTCAACATCAACGGTTAGACAAAACGAAGTATACTTGAGAAGTGCAAGTAAATCGAACGATGCAGGAACATGAAATACATCTGCTAAATCTGAATGCGTCTAAGAAAATGGCCCCTTTGGGCAACGTGTCAGCCAGTCGTTGGCACGTTTACAGGCCAACTAACGCGGCGACTAACGGGTTAGAGATACTTCGTAAAGAACAATTTCATGAAGCTGGACGTAATTCAAAAAGAATGACAAATTTTGGCTTGCATTAGCGTTAGAGACAAATCGAGGAATTTCTTACGAAGCTTCGCCAAACAAAAGTGTAAAGAGACCACACGGAATGGGAAAATTTATCAAATGGAACATTATTATTTAGCAGGTGCACTTTTTAAACGTCGGAAAAAAACTGTTATTGCAGTTATCGGACAATGAGGTGGTGCACTGAAACGGGATATTGACACCGTGAATGTAGAATGTGTGATTTCTTTGTAAATCGCACAGCAAAAGCTGAGTAAACTTTCAACTACGTTATGAATATGACCTCTTTAATTAATCTCTTTCCTACAAAAGATTATTCCGATTAAACCGAAAGCTTCTAAAAGACGAGCGATCACATCTGATAATATGACAACTGACCGATCGATAATCTGTGGACAAGCCAATAGAGGGCTAAATTGTAAATCATAGCACTACATTGTTTTAAGGGAAGAACATATTGAAGACCTACTAATAGTTATAAGTACACAAAATGAATATATTTCATGGAAAGTGCTGTTTTTCTTTTCGGCACAAACACTATTCTGGTAATTGAAAGAACAATCGAAGATGAGTGTAATACGGAATTGAAACAACTCCCTTGGTTAGAGCTCCATCAGTTAGTTATTGTCTACAGTCAACTTGGGAGATAAGTTGACAGGAAAACCTCCACGACCAGATAGGAAAATGATGATGATGATGATGATAATGATGCTCTACTGAAATGAGCATTTTTTTGTGACTATGAGCTGGAACATGGGAATACGAAAAGTGACTTGGATCGCTAGCGGCATTGGGCAATAGTAAATTTGAATTCGACGCACTGATCTTGAGTATTCGATGGGAAACTGATTCGACAGACCATTGGATAATAAATACAAATTTGTAAATATATAAATATATGCACTCACATCTATATAAGCGCCACACGTGCAATCGTTGATGACGACATGGTCGCCCCAAACAAAGTCTACTGTACCAACGGCGTCAAATGATGCCCAGTTATTCGTATTAGGTTTTAAGGAGATAAAAAACATCTTTGTAAAATCTCTCATCCATAGTATTCACTCTGTGTTTCTTAACCACTTGTTATAGATGTCACAACTTTTTTGCTATTGCTTCAATACGCTTTCATCACGTGTGAATGACATCTCGCTGATCATCTGCAAAAGTCTCACATCGCCAATGTTCTGGACCTTTCGTCATGTTTAGCCACTCATATGGGATAGAAGGCTTTCATATACGATATATGTTTTCTCGGTTTTACCCTCTCCAGAGCCTGGAAATGCCAAATTGGCATGCTATCTGCTCAGCTAAATACTTTCATAACTTTGGTAGATAAAACCTAACAAAAATTTACATTCGCATAATAAACAGCTTATTTTAAGCACCCACCGTTTTATTCTTTGTAAGCATTCTAGTTAATTGGTGTACAGCAGCTGCACAAAGTCCTACATGAGCGAGGAATGTGGCTGGTTAAAGTCACAGAATGCACCAAAGGTATAACGCGAGATCACCCGTGATCACCAGACACTCTTTCTTGCGGTTATTTTTTGACTTTCTGAATTGATCCGAAGCACTCAAGAGATTTCAAACATTTCATAGTGTTTTGTCATTTGCTCTACGCAGTAGGAGATGGACAAATGCTTTGAATTATTAAATGAGCAGTCAGAGTACATAAAGTTCACCCTGGAGAAACCGAGAAAAACTGGCTACCGTTTTTAAACGTTCAAACAAACCTATCAAGTAGCGGTTACTTGACAAAGTGGTAACGAAAGCCATGTAACAAGAACATCTTCGTTCATATCCTTTCTTCCCACCCTTCACACCTGCAAAGAGGGCGACTGTGAGAAACATGTTTCAAACAGCCACCTTTGTGTGAACGAAGAGAGGACTAGAAGAGGGGTCTCGCGAGTTAACTCGGCAATTCACCATCTCCAATAGCCACGAAGTAGTAATCACACGAGATAAGTTTAGAATGAGAGCGACGCCCCAAAACGAAATACTTGGCAAAAGGAAATCCCGTTTATCCTACCCTTTATTAGCGATTAAATAAGTGTCGTTGTAAAATGTTGCTTAAGGAGGCAGGTTTAGATGGTTCTCCGGTCAGAAAGGTCATCCGTATAAAAGAACGTCCAGATGGCAAACGAAAAACAAGATCATCCTACTAGGGACGCATACGATACAAAAGCACACCGGAGACGATTTTGATACAAAAGCCACCATCCACGCACAGGATGTGCAAACACCAAAGCGCAAACTTCTTGAGGCTCTTTGTGTAAATGCCAAGAATGCTAGAGTAAATAGCAAGGTGAAATTCCCAGAGATCACACGTGATCTCGCAGCTTGCCTTCACATCGACTTTCCATGTGGGGTGGTGCAGTCATCAACCATATGCCACTCTAATCGGAGGTTATTTTCTTCCTCAGTGGAAGGCACACAAGAAAACAGTAGATTATTTGAAAAGCTTTTGGTCATGTGATTCTTCACATAGACTTTCATCTTTCTTTATGAGTCGGATAGATTAATTTAAACGTTCAGGAATACAAGCCACTTTTCCTGCGGTTTCTCTCGGGTAAATGCGATGCACTCTGACTGTTCGTTCAATAGCTCAAAGCATATGTTCATCTGCTCTTGTGTAGAGCAGATGACAAAACAATCATCTATGTGCCTGCAATAGAATAATGGCATGAGTTCGATTACTGCTGCCTGCACGTTATTAATATTTCCCGGACCATCTAAGGATCGACGAATTTAGACAAACCTTCAGGAGGACAATGACTTGCATTGCGGTGTTATTAAATACGTTAGTATAAAAAGCGGTAACGTCTAACGACTCCATAGATACGCGCAGTTACGACGAGCGTTGCGGAGGAGATCCAGGCACGTTTGTGTATCCGTGGGATGAGCTGGTATGTGCTTCAGCAACTGGATGAGAATTAGGGTTATAAACAAGGCATTCACACCTTCTGCTTCTCCCAAGCCCTCACGGGTTGCAGGATGAAAAGCTATTGATGGAAGATGAACTTATAGAATATAGACGTATAGAATGATTGCTATTCAAATTATGTATGCCATCCTCCTTGTGCATAAAAATTTAAACAATGTGGGGAAAAGGAATGATTTAAACCCACGTTACTTAGTCCACGTTCATAATCATTTCTGTGTAGATACTACGTGAACCTCTGAGAACGGTTTTATTTATAATGTCTTTCATATGATTTAAGATTTATAAAGAGCACTAATCGAACTGTGGTCAACAAAATGATCTTCGAACATCTTCGTAATCAACAGTTCTCTACCAGATCCACTCAGAAATCGCGTCGAAATAAAACTTTACAACTGAACGCTATCACATACCATAAAATCACAGACAGTTGCCTCTGATAACAATTACATCAGTGCAGAAACGACCCGAAACACCACATCCTGTTTGCATAGCGAGCGCGCACCGTCAGTTTTTTCCGGTTAGACAACACGCCCTCAAGCGTTGCTAGGATCAGTGGCTTCAACAACCTTATGTACCCTTTGCAAGACAAAAAAAGAACAAAGCGAAAATATACTACAAAGCTTTAGAACAACTCAAATAAAAAATGAATACAGCGAAAATACGAAGGCAACTCAGAATAGGCCACCTGCTGGCACAGATATCGTTTCACATCCTAACTGCAGATTTCACTAGAGGTTTTACGACGAGCACATTATACAGCGGCTCTCTTTGGAAATTTCGTCCAATAGAACTACTGGCAGATAATCAGCTCCTTGTTTGAGACAACTAGGAAGCAAGCTTTTCATTTTCATTCCTCAGGTAATTTACACTATTTTTCCAACCATCCCTATTTCCTGTTATAATTCAGTTTTTTGCAGTAATGAGTAGCGTTTTTCACTCGGTTTTAATTGTTTGAACACAGATGGTGGTGGCGTTGTATCTCCTGGTCGGGTGGATGGCAATCGTTGCTGAAAAATAACAATCGATTTGTTGGTTAGACACTTGACATTGAACTTATGGAACAAACTACCAGAAGAACAGAAGTACGAAATCTGTTGCAGAAATCAAATAGATCCCTGATAAAACTGACATCAGTCTCACGGTTATCTTCCAGATCATCATCGACAATCCCATTTTCCTCCTTGAACTTCGCAAGATCGATCATCTTTTGGTCGAGCGTTTCATGAAAATCCTTGTGTAACTTTCCAGAATGTAGATCCAAGACAAACTAAAATGAGGAAAATACAGTTCTAAATTAAAAACGAGAAACTGTAGCCACTTGTACTAGAAGATGGTTATATAACAAGGAAAATATTCCTAAAAATGTACACTACCGTAAGCACTCACCTCTCTCAGCTTCCCAGGTACTGTCAGCTGCGACATATCGGGGAAAACGTACATGTGTTGAAATGAGTCAATGGCGAGAACGGGAAGATCCTTTAAAGAGTTAGTAAAGAAGCTTTTAGCAGGCCATTTATAAATACAACCACAACATTGCTGAGATATTTGCAAAACTCTGCACCGCAGGTGTCTATGGTGGGGTACGAACGCGCTATTGTCCTTTCCGCGGAGTAACGCGTTCACCACCACACCATGCGGCTCCTTCGCTTCGCATGTCTCTCAGCTAGTTCTATCGATCTCCCATCGATCTATCGATACCAGAGCAATCCCGTTGACGGGTGATTGCTGATGGCAAAAGATCGATAGAACTAGCTGAGAGGCAAGCGAGACAAAGGACTCGTATGGTGTGGTGGTGAACGAGTTACTCCCTGGAAAGGACAATAGCGCGTTCGTTCCCCACCATGGACACCTGCGGTCCAGAGCTTTGCAAACATCTCAGCAACGTTGTGGCTGCATTTCGCTTAGTACCCTGCCGTGGAAATTGTAGTAGGCAGAAAATAAAAGGCAAAACATTTATAAATAGTTGGTAATTGCATAGATTACCTGACTTTTTCATCAGTATTGTAGCTTTTACTTACAGCCTACTCTTTTTCCATAGCAGTGTACAACATGAAATACAACCATAAGGATACTGAAATATGTGCAAAACTGGGAAGTTCTGTTGTTTTACTAACCCACGATTACCTTACTGGATGGTTCACGTGCTAACCATCACACCAACGGAAACCCTTGATTAGCGCTTCTCTCAGCCATGTTTTAGCACGTGATCTTCCGGCAAGGGTAACCGCGATCTCGAAGAGCACATGAGGTTACAAGTTTTGCTCATATCTCGGAGTCCTTTTGTTTCTATTTGTTTTTATCATTTATCACTCTCTCTAGCTGACCAGCCTTAATTTTTTAAATTTTATAACTTCTACTTAAAGAATGCTGTACCTTCATGGTTTTTCCGAGATGTTTGAGTGGATGAGCGAACTTGTATCCATCTGCCAGCAGCGGATTCACAGCCGCCCTTTGATCGTACAGCTCGCGAACCACCTGAGCGATAATTTTTTAAAGGGCTGTATGCTATCTAGTTTAAAAAATTTAACAGCGAGTTAAGAGGTGGGTGGAAGCCTAGGTTGAGAATGATAACAAATAACGAAGCGATCACCTAAAGATTCACGACTATATCAAGAATGAGCATATTCGCGGAAGTTGAGCTACTGCCTTCAGTTTTAGGTTATCCCAGCAGGATACGCAAAACTAGAAAGGACTTCGATTTTTTACATACTTTACTTTATAGGCTCATACGTTTTTAGGCGCACAAAAAACATTTAAGCAATAAAATAACTTTAAAAATTATTCCTTGTCCCAACAAGAATTTTGTTGAATGAAGTTGCGAATTCGGATGAAAACTGTAGAAGAAAGCCACCCACAAGTTTCAAGAAGAGTAATTTGGAACAAAACATTTTCAGACAGACGAAAAGGACCCACATGGTGTGGTGGTGAACGCGTTACTCCCCGGAAAGAATAATAGCGCGTTCGCTCCCCATCGCTTACACCTGCAGTCCGGAGTTTTGTAAATATTTCAGCATCGTTGTGGTTGTTTCACAAAAACTTTTCACTTAATTTGCAAGGAAAGCACGTATAGACACTTTTGCAGTCTTGTTATTACAAGGGCAAAAGTCATATAATATGAAGATTTTAGTATTTCCTCCTGATTAACTTCCTAGCGTCAACTATCCACAAAGGCCCTCTCACCTACATATGGCGCTGTTACCTAACGAATTTTGTTCTTTATGAAAGTGAATGAATGCAAGTTGACTCGATACTGCCTGGGATCCTGGAATAGACACGAGCAGTTATTCAACACACGCACTCGCCAGCTTTTGTGAATGTAAAAGACCCCTTTCCAGACAGGTTTTTCTGCAAATTTTCTGACCCCAGAGGGATGCGAAGACCCTGTGTGGGCTCCAAAATGGTAGCTACACTTGCTAATCGACACCTCTACCATTGTGCTTCCCGGCTTCCATTTGAAGATTACGAAGTGGAAAATGCAGTAAATTTGGACCTGTTCCGTAAATATCTTATCCTCATCTTTCTTTTTTGGATCACGGAAGTACAACAAGAACGGTAGCCCTTCCTCGGTAAGCTCTTCCACATTCTCGAATGTCACTTCTCTGAAGCTCATTGTCATTGATTATATGATAATATTATATGATATAGATACTTTATAGCACGCAATTATCATGAAAAGGTGCTTTCGTGTTAAGTCAATTACTGCAACATCGATCAGTAATATATTTACTAAAGACAGTTACGTAAACTTGTCCAAAGTTTGAATCCTGTAATTCAGTTGCATTGCTCCGACCACTCACCTGACAAGTGGAATACATTTGTCCGTCACCCACTGCTTGAGAAATTCGTAATCACGGAAATCTCCAGAGAACTTCAAAAAAACATCTTCACGAAAGATTTCAGCAAAAGAACGTTTTATAATCGTGTCTAGTCATTACTGAACTAACGTGTTGCTCTTGCTGGGTATCTGGATCGATAAAGGATAAACGCTCTTCATTTAGTGTTGCCGATGGAGCTTCCGCTAACACCCAAAAAGTGCAATCTTCTCGTAGTAAGGAGGCGATTTTCTGGAAAGGCTTGCCCGTAACCGTCTTCCTAAGTGCAATCCACCATATTCTCCGATACAATGTGCTTCTACTTTTTATTATCCACTTGGAGCTAGAGGTGAGGCTAAAGAAGGCGCCAATAGATTTCTAAAATTTGAAGCTTCTAAAAATTTTTAGACTTACCTACTACATAAGAATGAATTCAAAACAAATATTATGTTGGATTCAAGTATAAAAGCAAATGCAAAAAATCTGGTGAAATATCTGGAATATATGAGGTGGTATCGATGTGACAACGGTAGCAACCAATATCCGTGCGTAAATGCATTCGCGATGAGGTATATATGACTTATACGAAAATGAGCTAACATAACTTCAATGTATCACTTGTATCACCTGTAGTTCCGTTCATCGTCGTGTAACTCGAGCGGCGCCAATAAATCTTCCATTTTTCCCTGTTGCGTGCAAGAGTAGCCCAGTGGGTTCTGTTCGCTCTAGGGACTCGTCGAGCATCATATCTTTCTTCAAGGCTCCTTGTGAAGAACTCTGACCGTCGGATCGGTGGTCTTCCTGTAGTACGTTTGACATCCCAAGGAATCCAGTCACTAACGACTCTTGCCCATCGGTTGTCATTCATACGCATTGCGTGTCCTGCCCACCTTATCTTCGACTGTTTGGCGTACAGAACGGCATATTTGATTCTTGATCGTTGGCGCAGATCGGAGTTTCGGATTCCATCTCTTACTTGCGTGAAACGGGATACTCGTAGCATCGTCCTTTCGACTGCGCGTTCGACAACACTGAGTGATCTTTCATTCTGCTTACGCAACGACCAGGTTTTTAACGCATACGTTAGGGCAGGAAGTACCGTTAAGTCGAAAAGGTGGGCACAAAGTCGGGTGTTCTTTGTTCCCTTCACGACATCCTCGATGCTCTTGAAAGCTCCCCAAGCCGCTCGTTTTCTTCTGCTCAGCTCTGGAGCTCGGTCGTTCATCATATTGATTTCCTGACCGAGATAGATATAACTGGAGCATTCAGAGATATTCGTTCTGTTGAGCGTGAATGGGGCATGCAAAACCAATCCGTTCTTCATTTACACCGCATTGTGGGATTTAGTCGAAGACCAATCTTTTCACAGGCTTTATCAAAGTCGGCAAGCATACGTTCCGCTTGGATAATATTTGGCGTTATAAGAACGACGTCAACAGCAAAGCGAAGAATGTGTAACTGCCAACTGTCGATTTTCACTCCCGTATTATCCCACTCCAATGTTCGCATGACATTCTGAAGGGTGGCGGTAACTAATTTTGGAGGGATAGTATCGCCTTGCCTAACTCCTCTTTTGACGTCAATGTTAATATCGTTGTAGAATGGTGATATCTTGGTTGTGAAATTCTTGCACAGCTAACGAAGAATCATTATGTACTGAATAGGGACTCCTCCACTGTCAAGGGCTCACCTTGTTCGTTCCATTCTAATCCCTATCCCAATGTGAAGTTCTTCAAACGTTTTCCTTGGTCCAATCTTGGCGTTGAAATCTCCAATGACGACTTGAAGAATGTGTGGTCTTCTCTGTAGAACTTCTCCAAGTCCATATAGAACGCTTCGATTTTTCCTTCGTGATAGTTTGATGTCGGCGCGTAAACAGCGAAGATTGTCAAAGCCGGAATTGATCCACGTCTTCTTAATCGTAAACGTCCGGTTCGGGTTGTAAGTTGTTCGAATCAATCGATGTTCATGAACAAACTCGTGTTGACGAGAACGCCAACGCCACCGACTCCTCTACTGTCACATGTTCCGGGGAACAGTTCTTCTCCTGTGTCATAGACGGCGTTGAAAGGCTGGCGTCTTCTCGTCTCGGCCAGGCCGATGAGGTCGTACCTTATTCTTCTTGCTTGCTTGAGCAAGTTTTCTATCGAGGACTCGGATGCAAGTGTACGTGCATTTTAGGCACAGATCGTCGCCATAGTTCCTTGAAATCCAGGCAGCTTCCATTGGCTCTGAGATTTAACAGCCTCTCCATACTCATCCTACCTAACGCTGCGAAATTGGGGGCTTTTTCGGGGTCAGGGGAATGGCGCCCGTTTCTTTTACTGTGTTTAACTTTTTAACATCCACTTATAACTTGCTGAGCTCTGAACGTGTGGGCTGGGTATACTCACGGGTAGCTTGCTGTGCTCTCCCAGAGCGAAAATGGAGCTTATTTGTTGGAGGACTCTTAACCGCCCCCTATATACTTCCCACTCACTTGATTGCAGGCTTTTGGCCGAATTGACTCGTAGAATACAATCCGCATAAGCAAGAACGCACCCACACACGCATGCATGAATACGCCTAGCAAATACAGAAAGTATGTGCTAAATTGGTGCAGCAGAAACAGTGAGTCCATCCCCTGGATCCACCTGTTTCTTAGGGAAGCAAAGGTCCGCGATTAACCCTCTGTCCGCCGCCTGGGCAAGCGCCATGTAGCCTCTCAACTAACCGGCTCGTGATCCCTCATGTAAGGGAGAACTTCAGTGATGCTGATATATTTGTAAAGCTCCGGACCGCAGGTGTAAGCAGTGGGGAACGAACGCGCTATTGTCCTTACCGGGGAGTAACGCGTTCACCACCACACCATACGGGTCCTTCGTTTCGCCTGTCTCTCACCTAGTTCTATCGATCTCTGCCACAGCAATCACCCGTCAGCGGGATTGAAGCTTGTTCGTTCCCCACACCATATAACTGCGATCCGGAATTTTGCAAATATCTTAGCATCATTAAAGTTATATTTCGCAATGTACCCTGCCATTAAAAAAAGTATGCAGAAGATAATAAGCCAAATATGAGCGAACATAGTTTAACCGAACTACTTTAAACTAATATCTTGCAGCCTCTTGCAGTACACTTTATTAAACGAAACGAAAACAATTGGAATGTATAAACTTTTACTTGTCTAGTTTTTTGTACTCGAGGGTAGTTTTTTGTTAAGACTTTTGTCCCAAGCATAGATGCGATTGGAGAAAAAAGATTTCGTTCCATCAGAAGCCAGCTCTGTCCTTAAATACACGCTGGAATTCGCACGTTGCTGCATTTACGTTTTAAATGCCTTAGGAATGTTATGGTCTTGAGGCGATAGGGGTTAAAGTCTGCTTTACAAATGCCCCAAATAGAAAGGTTCTCAAGTGCTTTGGTTGTCGGAACACAACCAGCAATTACCGAAAAAAACAAACTTTCCACCTACAATTTAAACCTGTACTACTGGATGAGGAACACGTAGCACAGCGTAGTTTCTGGGAAATAAACACAAATGCTCGGATCATGCGTGATCTGATATCCTCACAACTCAGGAAATTCTATTACAGAGACTTCCGTTTAAAAGCTACTTACTCTATACAGTAGCGACCCACGAAATCTTTTGACAATAGAAAATTTCAATCGCGCATGGACAGGAATGCAGTCGGTAGGCATATTTTGCATGTGCATGTCACCAAACGTGTTAGAATACCTACAGGGCCTTGCCAACCTTAACGTTTGCGTACACCTCATCACCACGTTTCACCAATGCCACTATATTTCTCTTTGAGCGATCGATTGTCGAATTGAGCTGTTCTTCATTACTGAATTCGTTGATGGCAGTAGACAACTGGTACTTGACAAAATTGGTCAACGCCTCAACTGACCTCGTGGACCTGAAACTGCTCTCTGGAGTTGCTAACGAAAACTTTAGAGTGTTCCCGAGAAAAAACTGATGAGAGCTTCGGCTTTATCGGCAAAATATCAGGCAAAAGTTCAAAACAACTACATGGCCAGGCGCAAAAGTTCAAACAGATGAAGTATTAGGTGAAGTCCAGCTTGGAGTGCCTGTGGATTTGAAGTTTTATGCGAAGAGCGTTGAAATTCTTATTACCGTCCCAAATATCTTTAAAGAATTGTCGTTCTCGTTCTCACAACTTCTAATTTTATTACCTGTATTCCTTTTGAATGAGTTCTCCGTTCACAAACACTTTCATAGTTGGATATTTGTTCACATAATATTTATCACCGACGTCTGCCTTAAAGACTTAAAGGTGAAACTTGGTCTAATGAAAGGAAAATGCGTTTCAACTCACTTGTCGAACGCTATCTACAATAGCCCAAACGACACTAGCATCTGGGTTTTCCTGCTTGAAGACCCGGGCCGATTCTTCGAATATCGGCTTCAACCGACGAGAAAACGGACACCAATCCGCACAGAAGGCAACGAACACCACCTAAGGTTACTTTCAAGATCAACTAAAGAAACTATTTTCATCACAGAAAACCTTTTTTGAATGTTTTTCATCAGAAAGAAATTGGCTTGTTGTCAGTGCGACACTAAAGAATCTTTGGTTTAGCAATCTTATTGCATTGACCAGACCCCAATCATCTTTGACGCATATTTAGGGCACATTTGGTTCGTTTGGTGATTTCTGAAGAACAGTCAATGGATTAATCGGTTTCCTACCTATTGCAAATGATTGCTTCATCATTTGCAACTCATAAATGAAAAAAGAGAACTCTACGAAGCACGTCTCAATTCGACGTCCTTCCTTTTTTCCAAAACTCTTTACCAGGGCTGTTTAAGTCTTTCTACACAGTGTCTTCTTCAAACGCCATCTTTCCTTTTGCCCTCAAAAGGTTTGCCTTCAAGTGCAATTCAGGCCCAAACATCTAAAGTATAGCTAGCACACCTGTCTAGACATGCTCCAACGAGTTCGATATAGAAAGTTTCTAAACTGATTTTTATGACTCCTGTAGTAGAAACCACTTCCTTCATTACTCATAACTTATTCATCAAAGTCCTGTTTGTGAGCAAATAGAGGAAAAGTATAAGAACCATCTGCCTATCAAGCGACTGCTTTAATCCGTCAAAATTACATTCTGTGCACGGAATTTTATGCGGTTACGATTAGCTAGGAAACAATACGAATTTCGATATAGTTCTGCTCACTCTAAAGTAGGCTGGCTCCATTGCTTTTCTAAAGTACGATATGAGTAACTTCAGTAAAACAGGGGGATGTAGCCGTCGTGTTGAAGATGAATGGCCAGCACTTTGAGCCATCCCGAAAAAGTTAAGCCTCCCAGCCTTTTAGGGTTGGAAAATTCATATCAGGCTTACATAGAAAAATATTTCTCCGAGTTCGCGAGTGCCGCTTTTGTGAGGACCTGAGGACAACCTAGTAGAGTGATCCCAGGAATCCAAAGAAAACTGATACAACCAGCACTCAATAACATTCATGAATAATACCAAATGCCCAAATAAAAGGCAAGGCCGCACACAAATCCGAAGAATTTCGTGAATGACTGATGTAAGATATCGAAATGAACACGTGCGGTATCCCCCCAAAATCTGATATTCGGTCATGCAATGTAATGATAAAAAACCCATTGCCCAAAAAAAACTTATAAAAGTCACCTGAGAGTTATTGATTACTTGGTCATGATTTAGCATAGACAATTCGATCGAGTTCGCTCCATCCTGGGCGAAGCAGTGCAGTGTAAGCGACAACAACCAGAGAGCGACGGACAACTCGCTCATCGTCCACCACCGCCACCACCTTGATCAACAAGCTGATTAGCAGTATTGTCTAGCATATTTCAAATGAATAATTTTGAGGAGAATTCATCATCGGATGCTAACCAATATTATAAAATGGGAGGTGGTTAAAAGAATAAATTTGTACCAACATATGAAAGCGAACACCTTGAAAAGCCACCAATAAAAATATAGTGCACAATGAAACTTTTCTTACTCTAGTTGACACCTTAAATCTTGTGAATTAATTCTGAGCTACAAGAACTGAAAAAATCATAAAACTAAAAAATTTTACCATGGTTAAAAGGAGCTATCAGAGAATTGTGAAGTGCATGAACTTATCAATGATCATGAAAAGATGCTCTAGTAAAAGCTTCCGATGTTCTACAACTAACATCACCAGCATTTACTAAAATTTTTCTCCAAAATCACAAGAAAGGGTAAAACTGTTGGCGTTGAACAATCCCTTAGGAATGGGCCATGCATTCGACCTCAATAAGCACAGTTGAGGTGACTGAATGCATATCTAGAATTTACGACGATTCGCGGTGTCCTATCGATGTATCGAGGCAGTGCTGCTATCATCCCAGACAGGTCTGGAACCAATCTGTCGACCCAGGAGGAATGAAAGGCTTGGTGAGCCTTGGGTGCGAGGATCGATCCCATTTGTACTGCAGAGCGCCTTTGACCACTGCGCTACGCGCGCCCACGAAACGGATGAATAAGAACATTTGTCCACAGCGGATTAACTATAAACTTGACAGTAGCAATGCTTGGCGCATAGAGATTGCTCTCTATCTTCCATCTTAGTTATGGAATATCAGGATTGGCCTATCAAATACTCAACGAGCAGCTGAGCCGGCTTGAGAGGATTGAGCCAATGTCTGCGAAAATTATAGTGATGCTCCACGTTAAAGCTATAGTATGCGAACGGCTACCTGTTACCATTACAATCGCATTTGCATTTGCACACTCTTTATTGTACTGTTGGGACTTTCATAGCGTTTGAACTATACCAAATGAACTACGGGTGACCGCCGATAGTACCGACTGAGCAAAAACAGGGCTGAGAAGAAAACAGAACAAAGGCCTCGGCAAGTGTGATGTGACGCGTTAGCCACAGGTAAGATAGTCGCGGGTCATTGTACTCTGCTACAAAAAAAGAATAGGTAGTAAATAAAAGTGTGAAAGTACAGTAGCATCTATTTTAAGTTGGCTGAGCGGATAAATATGAAGCCGCTTTATAGAACTCTGCCGGTCATGTGGAAGTTTATTGGATCTCCTTTTCGGTAAGTGTTGGATTATTCAGTGTTCCTCCTAATTACACTAGCAACGTTTGCAGCTTTTCTTTGTTGACTGCAGCTTTTTCCATTTCACTGAAAAAGGAGAATCTGACAAACGCTCATAAAACGCCTTCCACCACTGGGCCTAAGGTAAGCATGAACTGCTTTCCATGTAGTTCCTTCTGCTGGTGCTATCCTTGCCGATGATGACTCCGACGATAGCAGTCCGTTGGAGAATTCTCTCACTTCGAAGGAATTTTGAAAACTTGGTGGATTTCATTGGAGTCGTTACTATTCGTTCACTAAACAAATCTTCCCAAGACTTCTCTGTCAGAAATAGTTCAATCGTTGATATATCCTCCATCATTTTAAGACGACGCATTCTCCTTTGCCAATGTGATGATTATTCTGCAATTCTGCATATGTTTCTCACGTTTCCACTTCTGTGAATAGATGCATCATAATTGACACGTTTATCATAACTGATTTTTGTAAGGAAGAACATTCATGCCTTGACATTGCATGGGTTTTCTTAATGCATTTCGTGACGTTCTGGTCGGTGGTATTCAAGAGCATTTTCTTGTAGCAGCAGCTGTTCGGCTACTACCAGAGTCATACGAGAATCTCTACCTGCCTATTACTGCTTTTGCCAGTGATGCATTTGAAAAAACAATCTTGATTTCGGGGCAGCAGGCAGCGCAGTGGTAGTGATACCGCTCATCACCGAGCACGGTACTAGTATGACCACTCCCTAGGCTTAATAAGTCTCTCACCCCCAAGGTCAAGGAATCGCTACCAGAATTGTCTGGAAATAATTTATTCCCTGCAATCCAAGTGAGAACGCTCTTGCACGGCTATCTTAGGACCCTAGGAGAATCAAATAGACCAGGATCCAACGGCATTTATAAAGAAGAAATAATCGTCAAGAATCATCTTAATGCACAAGCAAAAGATTCAAAACCTTCCTGGATAATGGATACGAAGAAAAAATCGAATGCAAAAAGTGCAAAGACCCGTGCAGTAGATGTGAACGTGGTGTTTAAACGGTCGTGGTCCGTGAGCTTTGAAATGGTATATTTATTTTGCCCATTCAATCTTCAAAACAAATGGGTCCTTTTTCGTTGTGACAAGAGCTCAAATTGCAGATAAATTTTTATGAATGAGAAGCTTGATATAATACAAATGATTTCCTATCGATGCTTTTCAAACCACGGCATGTGCTATGACTATGTGGTATACTGTTCTGAAGACGTTGAATATACGCCCAGAAGTCCACGATATTCTCCCTTATGTTTGTGCTTTACGTACTTCTGCAATTACTCCAACTATAGTAAATTTTGATGAATAAGAGGGTTAATAAGGTTAAAATAGGTGTAGTGTTAAGTACGGACGCGACTGTGCAGAGGAATTCTTCACTTTACATGTTTCTTGGGCAAGATAAACAAACGGCTGTTTTTATGAGAGTAGTTGCTTAACCTAGATAAGTACTTTCCGACAAGTATGATCACGTAGGGCACGTGCGGCGCAGTGGTCGCAGGCACTCCGAAACACACGCGGAATCAATCCCAGCTTCCGTGGCCCACCAAGCCTTCCATCTCTCCGCGGTTGGAAAAGTGGTACCAGACCTGTCTTGGAGGATAGCGCGACTGGCTCGATACATCGGTAGGCCACTGCGAGTCATTTTCAAGGCCAGATATGCACTCAACCACCTGCAAATAATGCTTAATGAAGTCGAATGCATGGCGCATCCCTCAGGGGTTGATCAATGCTGAGAGCTTTATCCTTTTATTTATGGTCGTTCAATTCTTCTTTGTTCAACTCTTCAGTTACATAGCCTACAAGACTGCTTGCTGTAACTACGTAAATAAATTGATTGTTCGCAGTAATGTTGAAAGTAGTCGGGACCTCTGGTGAAGTTGCCTTCCTAAGCAAATTCACTTAGACGCTGAGCGAAGAGTTGCGTGGATGATTTCGTTAGACTGACAGATGCATTAAGTGTAATGGCCTGCATTCCTCTTTCTGTTTCCGCAGTACGATCTGAAGGGAGAAGAACAGTAGGCGAGGAAGAATGGAGGAAGAAATGGTTTACAACTAATTTCATTTTGGTATAATTTTGGTGGGCTGGTATAATTTAATACCGTTATTCCTAGCCCCCTATGCCGTTATAACAGTAAAATATGCATAAAGGTTCCATTACCAAAGTTTGAGGTCCGTCCTATGGAAACAAATTAAGGGGTGGTACTCTCCTCACTATTCCATTGATAGGAACAGAGGAAAAAGACTGAAAAAAGCGATGAGGGAAAAAGAAGATGGGAACTAGGACTAATGGAACCACAGAGTGCTATATGGTGACTGAAATTTAGCAATCTCCATTGATAAATCAAAACTCACTACGAACAACACTATTCAATTATGATCGATTTCATTTCACGAATGTCAAAACTAGGCATGAGGTCAAGAAAAAATAGAATGCTTTGAAGGTATTCGTATTTCGATGAGTATTGAAACAAAAGTCTAGCAGGAAGAAGAGAACATGAAGTTTACAAGACGGTGATATGGCTACGTTGCAGGGTTCAGAAGGCATTTTTTCCAAATGATTTCGAGGGAAAAGTAGTGTCGAAAGTAGAAGTGCAACTATGGTGGCTGTCTTGGCAAAATCTCTTTTTGCGTTTTAGATTGCATTCAACCTTAGTACACTTCGGCGGTGTTGTTGACAGCTTGAAGATGATGTCAAAGCAAACCAAAACTTTGGAATCGAATCGATCGTTAAGTCATGAAACTATGAGAAAACCCTGTCAACACTTTCTGGAGTACGAACAAAGGAAAAGAAAGCATAATCTCGCGATAGGAGATCGGATTTGTTCTGTCTTAAGCTTTAGCAATCAATCGCCATACTGGAGTACCAGGACACAAAAATAGATTCTATTCGTTCCTTATCTCTTAGTCCTAGTTGTATATATAGTAATAAGCCTACAATAAAAAAGTTCTAGATAAGATTTTTACATGATTGTGGTAACAAGAGGCTGATATAAAAGTTTTATTCCGCTAACGTTTCGACGGGTTCGCTTTCCTCAGAGCCAATGATCCGAGTCAGTGATCCTCCACAGAAAGTCGGTGTCGCGACATGGCTGTTCGCTGCTGCATCGAGTCGATTCCAGTGAAGTGGGACCACTGCTCGAATGGGAACTCTTACTCGGTGGTGCACCATTATACAGGACGGATGTTGCTAGACGCCCGCCATTTCAATATGATCTCCAGTTTAGCAGGGAATGCGTCCTGCAGCAGTCGATACCCTGTTTGCTGATACACCGCATGGCTTAGTGGATTCGATTTTATGCGGTGACGAACACCCACATCACTATACCGACCAGCTGTGTGCCATCGACTCGAATCGCGTCTTTGAGGAAGGCGAAGGCGCCGAATCGTTGGCAGAATAAAACTTTTATACTAACCTCGTGCAGGTTCAATCACGTAAAAAGGTTAATGATCACTGTTACCGAGGTTTAATGAAAGTCGGCTTTAAGATTAAGCACTAGTTATCTATGCATGTTAATGCGAAAACGTTAGGCATTCGCCCATATCTATATTATATGTTAATGACATTACATAAAAATGTAACAACAACTAGAACATTTAAACAAACGGCGCTGATTCGAGGTTGCTAACCAGTATTTTGGTTTTCAATGGGCAATAAGGAGTCTCGGCGATCTTGCCTTCTTCAGAGCCTAGATGTCTTCGTACACAACTTTATTCAGTGAATACTCCACTCAAGGAAAAGTTAGTGCAAAACCCTAATCCATGAAAAACACTCATGATTTAAGTTTTCCAACGCGTGATATCACACGCATGCTATCAAGCACAGTATGGTAAATGAATGGGCGCGTGTGACTTCAATGATAACTTCAATGATGCTGAGATATTTGCAAAACTCCGGACCGCAGGTGTATGCGGTGGGGAACGAACGCGCTATTATCCTTTCTGGGGAGAAGCGCGTCCACCACCACATCACGCGGGTCTTTCGTTTCGCCTGTTTCTCAGCTAGGTGCTGATGTGAGCTATCCAGATCAATTACGGTGACGGGTGATTGCTCATGGCAAAAGATCGAAAATAACATTTTTTACAAAAATGCTATCAGAACCTTAACCGTTTTATTTACTGCCTACTATTTTTAATGGCAGGGTATACATTGTGAAATACAACTTTCGCCTCTCTCTCAGCTAGTTGCTCCTTCGTTTCGCCTGTCTCTTGTATGCGGTGTTGGGGACCTGCAACACACATATGGAATCGATCACTACGCCCATGGCCCACCAATCCCTCTTATCCTCCGAGGTCGGAAAATTTACACCAGACTTGTCTAGGAGGATAGCAGCACTGGCACGATACATCGGTAGGCCACCGCAAGTCATGATGAAGGTCAGGTATGCATTTAATCACCTCCAAACGATGCTTAATTAAGTGGAATGCATGCGACATCGCTCAGGGATTGATCTACGCCTAGAACTTTATCCTTTATCCTTTCGTGATAAATGAAACATCTAAAAATCCGCTGCTCGCAGAAGCAAAACTTGAACCATTACTTTTACATACTATCAAATTATCAACGAATCACGCACGATTTTTTCATTCTCATCATACCTGCTTTAAATCGGAGAAAAACGAAAAGATGGGACGAGTTTTAAATCAATGTTAGAGGACAAGAGCAGATGATAAATAAACTATGGCCACACTAGCAAGAAAGAGGTGATAAGGTACGAAGTTCGCAATACGAAAACAAACTCTACTAAGAGAAACATGACGATATTATGTTGCTAGTTCTAATCAATATGTATTTCTCATCGATAAGATAACACGAGATTGGTATAAACGTCTTATTCGGCTAACGTTTCAACGTATTCTCCAATTCCTTCGCCTTCCTCGGAGCCGGATTGATTTCAGTCGATTATCCGCAGTCCTAAGTTGCTCCGCGTTTGCCTTTGGAGTGAGTAGTGTCTTAAGCACCACAGAAACTTCGAAACATGCTGTTTTCAATGAAGAATACATTTTCACAACTGAAATGGGAACATCTATCAAAGGAACACGAGTGATTGTGCGCTGATTTCCCTTGGTCAAAGCCGACTCAACGTCCTGACGAGATATGGGTCACGTCTCCGATCGCGACTAGGGAAATGCAATTCACGCAACGTCCGCAAACAACCAACTTTCCGATAAAACTGGTTTTCGCATGCACAGGTTACTGAAAACATTCACTGTCTTATAGAAATGTTTTCACACGGCTATTTCAGTATAAAACAAGCACGATGTATTTAGCATAATTGAGGCACAACACTATCTTTCTTCGTTTTATTTCATATTCCGATGGAAGAACGTCTGTATGGAAAAATTGAAAATTAGGCCGAAGCACTTCCAATTGGCGCGCAGAGATCGTAAAAACAATGCGTTGAACGTCATGAAGGTGAACCTAGGTTTCCACCACAACAATCAAAAATTACCTTTGAAGCGTTCTGGATCAATCCCAACATCAAAAGGTAAACGACAAAGGCACATGCCTCATTGCTACACGTGGTTCAGCATCGTACCCCAGAAAACCGACTTTAGGTTACGCCCCACAACTGTCAACTTTAGACAAAGGCATCTCAGCTTTTGTTAAACTTTGTTGGTTGCAATGAAAACGGTTACAATCTGCAAATTTTTGCCTCGAAAATTCAAGCTATTTTGCTCCACTAGGATTAAATTCTCATTCGATGAATCCTATGATACATGTTTAACTTGCATTTTAATGTGAAAGCTCAACTGACGATAAGCGAGAATGGGTCTAGCGCGACATCATGCTCTTCCCCAAATACTATTACGTTTGCCACTGTTGCGCTTAATATGTCTTAAATTTCAGATCTTTTTCCACCGTGCAACACCAAGTTATGCATAACACTTGCAGCTGGTTTTTCGAAAACACATGACGATCTCTCGATCGCTAGAGTACTTCAGGAGTTGAGAACTACACAGATTAAAAGAAGAGTCGATCGTTCTAACCGTAAGTTATAGAGTAGTTTTTCAACTTCAAATATGCATAGAATGAGGATTTTCAAAAACTTGAGAACGAGACGTAAACATTTGTAATTTTCAATGTTTAGCCCAAGCTCAGCAGCTACAAATATAAACGATATACCGATCAACAAAATGATGTTGGCCTGGACGAGATTTCGAGCTTCGTTTTCAAAATACGAGCTATAAAGCAGGCAAAGACCATCTTGGTAGAATATGGGAGCTTACAAATCGTAATCAACGATTCGTGGACTATAATGGCTCTTATTCAAACTAATGAGTTGAGGTGTGTTTCTTTAATGTTGGAAGCTGCCTTTACTTCGCATGAAGTGCATTGTATTCAATGCTTCCCTGAAATTTATATCTTAATATGAGCTACGTAGAATCTAAGGAAAAAACGAAGTAAGCCTAACTGTGAATGATTCTGACTAAACGTTATGTCAACAAGCTCTTATCACCTTAACTGCGATAAAATCCGTTTATTTTTTCTTGACCAATGGGAAGTTTACTTCGAAGGTCTGAAGTCGCTCAATTCTTACGCAATCGTACCAACGATAACTCAGGTAAATGGTTTCAAGACGAACAGTATACAGAGTGCAGAACAGCTACCAGCGGTTTTTTAGCTTAGTTTCGAGCAGAACAACTCGCTTCCATTGAGTACATGTATTGCAACGCTGCAATAGTAGTCACAGGAGAGTTAGCTTAAGTGAGAACTGGCAGTAGACAGTGACGTTACGATTCTCAACGCCAACACTAGCATTTTGGACTTCTGTAAAATATCTGCCTGGATGACAAATTCAAATTCCCTGAGATGGTACAGCAGAAAAAATGGTTGCTGAATAATTTCATATATTCTTAATGATATCTTAAGATATCTTCGATGGCCCATGAAGATATGGAATACAGGAATTGCTCTGTTTGGACGCTAAAGAAGGTCACCCTAATTTCATCGTTACGAAGATCCCGGTAGGCGTTACGGATTCTTTATTCAGCTCAAGAGTCTCCAAGGACATCCTATTAGTAAATTTCAAAACTCTTCCTAAAATTTCACGGAAATGTTTAGCTAATGTTCGTTAACGCGAATCTCAGAATTGTTGTTAATAAAGATGCATTTTCACAAGCTAATCGACTAACTTGCAAGTCCTCTGCCCATGTTCGTTCCTTAGACTGAGGAAACTCTCGCGTTTATATGAAAACAAAAAATTCTTGAAAACTGCAGATTGGTCTCGATGCAGTCAATCTCGATGTGTCCAAATTCCGACCAATGTTTCTGGTAAAAAGAATCAGCATGAAAAGCCCTAATCATTACGATAAAACTAGATACCCTACCCTCTTAGCCCCTTAGTGGCTTTATTCTACTGTGCGAACTCTTACACGAAATTGTTTAGGTGTTATCAAGGGATCAATCGCATTTGGAAGTTCCAATGACGACCTAATGAGAGACAAATTCTTTGTATAATTTCTTCAAGTCCACGTAGAGAGACGCCTTCCACATTATCATCGTTTCACGCTGGCTTTCAAACGTTGCGGAAGAAGAACGAAGAATGTCAAGTCAGCATAGGTTCACATGTCTTCTAATCTAATATATCCGGTGAATTCCACCAAGTCCTCTTCTCCACTGACTAGCAGTTGCTCTTCAGCACCATAAACGGCACATAAATGGATGGTGTTTCTTCAATGATATCTACCATAGTTGGTCTTCTCTTAGAAGACAAGATTTTCTATGAAAAACTTCATAAGCCACATTCGTAGGTAGCAATGATGGTCACTATAGTCAAAAATGGTAGCAAGAGAGGATCCTGTGTGAGCTGCATTTTAGTAATCACTGCATCCAGTGGAGCTGTATTCTGGACTCTTCAGGAGTAGGGACAGTGAGGTACTTTATTTTAACTACATTTCTCTTGAGCGCGAGCATTTTACCTCGCTTATTCGTGGGGTCTGTGTATACTAATGAGGGATTTCGGTTTGTACACATGCCCTCAAACACGCATACATAAATAGTTCCCCTTTTTTCACATTTCACATGACCCGCAGTAACATCTACTCTGAGAACTCCAGCAGTTCTTGCATTCGATTCGTTTGGTCGCATGAAACATCCACAATTGTGATGGCTAATGGCAAAAGATCAATAGAACTAGCTGAGAGACAGGCAAAACGAAGGACCCGGATGGTGTGGTGGTGAAGTGCGCCACACCCCGGAAAGGACAATAGCGCGCGTTCGTTCCCAACCACATACACCTGCGGTCCGGAGTTTTGCAAATATCTCAGCATTATATACGAGTGATAATCCATAATTGTCTTCGAACACTTCGCGTTTGTCCGGCTTCTGCTTTAGGATTTGCTCTTTTTCACGAATGCCGTAGAATATTGGTGGAGTCGATTGCCAGGCTTAGGTATTCCACCGTGGATCGGAGGAATGCGCGGGAGATGGGGTCGAACCTAAGCAATTGCTTCCTGATCGACAGCATCGCTAACCTCTGTGCTACTTGCCAAGTATTTTCACATGAATAAGAACTGTACAAATTGTTTCAGTGCTGCACAGCCAAATGCGTATCCTTTGAATTTATCAAAGCCCCAGTGAAAGTTCGTTGTCGCTCTAGCCCACAATTAAATCTCCTGTTTCAAAATTCTTAAATAACTGCTGAGATATTTGTAAAACTCCGGACCGCAGGTGTATGCGGTGAGAAACGAACGCGCTACTACCCTTTGCAGGGTCTAATACGTTCCCCATTACACGAGCCGGATCTTTCGCTTCGCCTGCTTCTCAGCTAGTTTTTTAACGACCAGTGCCATCGCAATCACCCGAAAACGAGATTGATCTGGGGAGCAAGGTTAACTTTTTATTTGCTGGCTCTGCAATTTTTTATGCTATAGTATTGTGTGAAATACAACCACCAAAAGTAGCCCAGAGACTGGCGAAACGAAGGACCCGCATGGTATGGTAGTGAACGCGTCAGCCCCGGGAAGGGTAATAACGCGTTCGTTCCCCACCACAGACACCTGCGGCCCGAAATTTTGCGAATATGTTATGTTTTTTTTTCTTTTTGAGAAATCTTTTATCCAAGGAGATATCGTATACCGGTTATTGGCGAGCAGGTGTCTTCCTTGAACAAATAAACCACTCATGACCCTCACCACAACCGTCTCAGTCACATTTGCTTTTTTTAGTCGTCTTTACCATCATTACAATGTCAGTTGTGTAACCACTTGTTTGCACAATTTTAACAATTTCGATTCGTTTTTATGCCTTTGTGTTGTGTGTGTTTTCGACATGCTTCTTCGAATGGGCACGAGAGTATCGTCAAAGAATACCTCTTATACACTCCCAAGTACACTCCTTGTGATTCTTAACAAGATCAAGGGAGGATCTCGAACAACTGGTCTCGTCCATCAGCATCAAAAAATAAAGGTGGGAAAGCGTCCTTTAAATCTGTGCCTCGTCATTTCTCCTCACTTAAGTGCATAACAGCATAGGGCATGGTCTGCAATAATCTGTCTAGGTAGGGCAATTTTGCTTTTCCTCTCTAAAGCCGAAGGCCTATAAGGCCTAGCGATGTTTGCTTAACAGTTGTGGGTTCCCATGACTCAACTTTTTCCTGTAATTGTAACACTTCAAATTGACTGTCACTGAAAATTCAACGGTTAGGAAGCGCTACATTGGTTGAGCCATCATCATCAACTGCCCTATCGTCACCATCTTTGTTCAATCCTACTCTTTACCTTTTTAAACACTTATTCTATATCCCTTTTGCTCAGTGTCATTACCTTCGTCCTCACCCTCTGATACATTCCACAAATTCCTTAATAGGAATCACAAGAGATTTCATTGGTTCATTTTTCATGAGCACAGAGTCTAAAAGAATCTCACTTTGTTCGCCATCGACATGGGTCCAGCTTATACATCTCAGCTTTTAACCTACTGTTGATTGGTCATTCATTCTCGATCGCTATCGCGAATCATAGCTGTCATATGGCATCGCAGAATATTAAAAAAAACTTTTAAAAAAGGGAAGAACTAAGTGGCTAAAAATGCATTGCACACTCTTAAAACCTTATCAAAGGCGATAGCAATATGACTGGATGATGAACGAGGTTTGTTCTTTCATTCAAAAATGTATCTCTCAAGTTAGATATATCCCAAAACATGGAAGAATACGGAGAAACACGTATAGAATATGAAGATCCACAAAAATGACCATAAAAAATTCGTAGGAAAAACGGATTATAGAGCAAAAACTTGGAAAGTCTCGAGAACAGGTGTGGAAGAGTGGACCACATGCATCGAGCTTATTGCGCGTTGTGCTGAATTAATTTAGTGTCATCTTCTGTGGTCTAGGCGTAGTCGCATACATACTAGCCATACTGAGCATCACTCGTCTGAAATTACTTCCTACTAGTTTCGAAGTTGGAGAATTAATTTAGTTTTATCATTTTTCGTTCGGGAGAGAAACAATGTCAGTGAAATAATCGATTTTCTAGCACTTAAATGAAACTGTCCGCATTCATGATGCATAATTCCACGACCATAATCCCTTGTGTCCGTAGCCGAATTGGAATGTGAGTATGGTCACAGTAGATAGCGTTCACAGAACACACCATCTGATTACACAGCTGGTTCACACGGTAAATGAAAACAGCCATGTAGTCGGATATCGAATGGGATATGTAAAAGGAAACTTATGTGCCTCTATTTTTCAATCAATTGGCATTCATATCGCACATAACATAAGTTTGCGTTTCAATTCTGATGCCCTACTCAACGACGATCATCGTTCGACGATCAGAGATGAAGCATCAAATGCGACGAGAGAAGAAATGTGACGTGGACTTTCGACTCGGATCGCCGGCTCTGATGAAGACGAAGACGTCAAAAAGTTAGCAGAATAAAAATTGTTTACCAATCTCATGTAAGCTTACCAAAGAAAGAATACATTTGAAGAGCGTGCCAACCGGTCCCTCGATCAGGATTCTCAGATCTTTGACGAAAGTAAAATGTCATACTGTTGAAATGAGTGTTGTTCCACAAAAAAGACGAGCACGCTCAAGGAGGCTTATTAAATAAGCCTAATTGATAAATGATTTCTGCATTTTCGGTTTTTATTCTGCGAAAACATAGAAGAGTAAAGAAAGAGTGGAAAATCATCAGTGCTCTCTTCTGTTTTATGACAGACACAATTTAAGAGTCTGAAGACTATTCACTAGACTAGGATATTCATAGAAAGATACTCAGTCGATCGTCTTCACATATGGGGAATTTTACACATGCAGCTATTTACTGCCTTAGAAAGAGAATGAGTTTTGTTCGAAAAAAAATCACTTTTCTTTCCAACCCATTCCTGCTCACTTCATTTTAAACAACTAAATTATGCCTCCTTTAAATGCAGTTGGCAAAAATACTGAAAGAATAAAAAGAAGATTTTAAGAGGAGTTTGTCCCAGGATTTGTTCAATGAGTCGGTAATAACAACTCCATGGCAACGACCATGAACGAATGGCTAACGTTTTTCACTAGTTTTTATGATGATCGCCTGGGAACAATTCCAACGAATAACGGTTCTTTAAAACAAAAGCAAAATGAGAGCCAGACGTTCAAAGGAGTGTCAGTGAATAGCTGGACGCAAATTATGCCCAGCATTCTGTAGTCTCGGAAGCGTATCCCTTCAGAACTGAAAGTTACTGCTATTCACTTTTTGTGAGATCCTTGGTGTGATGACGAATTGGAAGTGCAGCGGTGTGTTCGCCACCACCCCACGAATGAATACAACAGATGTCGAGAACATTTGAGGAAGAAAACACTCATTACTCGTGCACACATCCTTCCACACATGTAAAACGTCTTTCGAACAGAACACACTTGACTCTTGACTCCTACCGAACATTATTTACATCATTTAAAAAGATTTTATATAAAGCGAACAGATTTAAGAAAATGAGGACGTCAGTAAAAAACCACCAGCAAAGTCACACGTTCTCAACCAAACACTGGAACATCTTGTGAGTAGGGTTCTACTTTCCCCAGTGTCTATTAGTTTCGTGAACACTAAACTTTCCGTAATAAATGATTTAGCCAGGTGAATAGGACAACCACCAACGGTCTGCAAAATATCGGGGTATCGATGGATGATGGTAACAGAAGGACGGTAACAGGCCATCAATTTATCACTTTCCTTCCACTTCGTTTCGGCAGCTACGAATTATCGAATGGATTATTTCGTTCAAGCAAAGACAATAGCATTACGTGACATTATACTTCCACGTGATTTCTGTGCGGTTGGTCTCTACGTGACATACTTAGTGGAAACCTCATAGGAAGCGGCTCTGAGGAAGACGAAATCCGCCGAAACGTCAGCTTAATCGTGAACAAAGAATAATAACACCTCGCGTTTGCTCAATAAAAATACGAAGAAAATCACTTGATCAATGCCGAGGTTAATAGAAAGTCGGTCGCGGCAAAGACAATAGCCTTGTCCAATCTGATTCCTTTCTTTTTTTCTGTCTCGTTTGGTACTCGTCAGATTATCAAAAAAGAGTCTTGACGATCTAAACACACTCATAGAGAAGTGGTTTTTCAGTACAGGCCACTTACGCCGCCTTTAATGACGGAACAATCGAGGAGAGATGAGGCGTACGAGTTAATGTGAGCAGTAGGTGGGCAAGTGACAAGTCGTCGACGTGGGACGGGGAAAAACACCGACGAATTGATGCCGCCGAGTCAAAACACTGCACAGCGGGACTGGCCGGAATGAGAACTTCGAACGAAGACAAGGAACAGTCTGGAATTCGGATGTAATTAGATGAATATAAATGGTTTTGAAACAGTGAGAAAGACGTTTGCCGCTTTAGTTCTAACTGTGCTTCACTGAACAAGCCAGTTTAGAGAATATGAAAAACTAACAGTGCCAGGATATAGCCTACGTATCAAATTGTTTTGGCATATACTTTCAACGCATACGATAGACAAATTCCGTTGCGAAAGATATTTCCCTCTGAGAATAGAGAAGTGAGAAACGACTATTGCAATAGATAGGGGAGAGCGAGAGCAAATGAAGGACGAAACCTAGTGAAAGTAGACACCATTCGGAAGCACTTGGGCCAAATCCAGGTTGTCCTCGCCCACAGATCCGTGCATGAATGCCGTCGGTGCGCTGAATAGCCAGCGGATCCCTCCGCCAACTGTTCAACAACAACACGCCGCCGGTGCTCGACAGCCTCCATGCCTCCGCGATCATTTTGACGAATTCATTACAGAAATGCCACGTCGCCTCCCAACAGTTTACCGCCTCATCGTGGCTAGGAGGTGTTCCTGGGTGTCGGACTGCGATGTACAGCAGGGGGATTCGTCCCTTCGGCAGGGTCCACCAAGCTAAGGAGTCCGGCGTTTCCAACAGGAAGTCTAGCTAAGAGTAAACCAATACCACGACCCACCACCGTCTTTGTATTAAAGTCGCATCGTGGCAAATCTCGCTCTGATACACAAGGGCTGAAACTGCCCGTCGTGGTGACGACCTGGGGTAGGCTTTGGCCAGGCTGACCTCAGGATTCCAGGGAAGCAAAATGGCTTAACTAGCAAATCTCCGAAAAATGGTGATTACGCCGAAGCCCGCACAACTAGTGATGACGGCTAAGTAACAAGTAAGTAATGCCACGTCGTAGAGGATTTCAGTGAGAGTTCTTAGTCCCGAGAATTCCAACCTACATTCATTTATGTAAAAATCTTAAGATTGAAGAGTTATAGATCTTAGAAACGTCCGTTTCCTACCAGTTGGTATTCCATTATTTCTAAAAATGAAAGATTCATGTAAAAGAAGAATGACACTTATTCAACGGTGCACAACATTCCATTTGAAAGCGGCTTTATCGTAGAAAAAAGAAACGTTCGTTTCAAACCACGTAAAAGAATGCAGTTGAAAAAAAGTGTTGCAGTTGTGTGTGGTCACAACCATTTGGAATAAGCCAGGAAGTAGGACCGGAAACAGATTGAATGGACCAACTGAGGAGCACAAGGAGGGAGAGAGAGTGGCTGATCGCGTCTAGTTTTCAGTGGTCGGCTCGAAACTGGTTCTATTTTTCGCAGCAGAAATCGATTACACCGAATTTCGTTTTGTGTTCCATTGGTTGAACTATGATTATCCAAGGTTGGTAATGGTGAATAACTGCAGAATCATGGATTCCTGTTCAATAATTTGCTTGTGAATGCCTACCAACGGATGAGTGCAGCGCAATTGTTAGACGTGCCCTGTAATGCACACAGTGTCGCCGGTTAGATCTCGCGCCCTGGGCTCACCGAGCCTTCCAGGATCAGTACGAGACTTGCTTGGAAGGATAGTAGCACTGAGGTGATACATCGGTAACTAACAAGTTATTGTATGAGTCATATATCGATTCAGTCACCTCTGTGATGCTGTGAGTGGAGTCTAAAGCATGGTGTACCCCACTACTCAGAGATTGATGACCTCCGTAACCCCTATCTTAATAATGTTACGCTATTCAACTCAATGCATTCATTATTCTATACTCAAACAAAATAGTGTCTGGAGAACAAGGAAAAGTAGGAAGAAGATTGAAAGTAGGTCTAAAGAATGCCCGTTTACTTAAAAATGATGGTCTGGTAAATAAGGAAAAATACTACGATGCAGATGTGCTGGCCAGTGGATTAGGGAGTTGGTCGGATATGTCTTTTGTCCGCCAACTCTACGTGGAATGCTCGACATTGTATGAATTCGCCACGCGGGACTTTTTTCGTAACTGCCGTGGACAACCTCGAGCTTTGGTTATAACAGTTTATAGCAATAACAACAGTGCAACAATAATATGAAATACGTGACGATGTGTGGTTAACTGGATATATACGAGCGAGATTGAGATGAGAACAAGTGAAGCAACTGAAGGAAACTAGGTGGTCACTAGAGCTGGAGCACTGAGGAACCGAGGGACTGGATGAAGAGCGAACGAACGCTGCGAACACTTGAAGACGAATGCCCATAGGCTGGCTGTATTACTTCTGTAGTGGGTGGAGCTTTGCCAGAGAGAACTAAAGACGGTGCTGACCCAGGGCATGACACGGTACCTGGGGAGAAGTACATCAAATGAGACGGTATGCCAGAGGCTTTTATCGAAACTACGTGTCGAAGCGGTATTAAAACTTATACATTATGAATGGATAGATTTAAGATAGGTATAAGTAAATACTTAATATAGGACACATGTGATATTGTAGAAAATAGGAATTATTTAAGAAATAGTTACTATAGCAGAAATACCTGGTACTGATTGTATTCGTTCTAGAAGAAAATCGATAAGATGTTTAATGAATGTTGTTAGGACTTGAGTCAACAATTTATGATCAACAAAAACGATTGCGTTTGATTAATGTGATCTGAGAATGTTCACGTTCATCTCAAACACGAGAAGAAGTGGGAGTGAGAAGTAGTGAAGCAGTGGGCTTTTTTTCTCGTTAAAGAACCTGTTCACCGTTGGATTGACTAGTCCGATGACAGCGAGGTTCTGCAACTTTGCCAACAGAAAACGAACACTAGGAAAAGGAAGGAGAACAGCAAATAGCCGATTTGAATTCGGACATGATAACGTTGACCGATCTGGTGCAATGGGCGACGACGACAATGATGGACGAAGAATTCACTAGACACGAAGACCGTAGAGCAACATTATTATTACAGTTGTAAATAAAAACGCTTCAGAAATTTCGATGACCCCCTGCTGTAGACGAATGACAATGACCCCCTTGAGGAGCAAATAACTTCACACTGCTGTCGCATTTGTTTAAGAAGACGAATGCAGCGCTTATTCTTAGATACTTTGACACTAGTTTCCTTCTCATTTTAGAACATAACCAACGGTGCAAAGTTTTTAGCACATTTTTTGAGAGGTTCGGGAAACTGAACAAAATCTCCGCAAGCACAGTATTCAGGAGAGACAGAGTCGTTGGGTGAATTCTTCTCTGTTTTCAAACAGATGTTATACATTGTAAGAAGACATCAGTGGAAAGGAAAACCTCAATGGTCTATGACAAAAACAAAGGGAGAAACTAAATTAGAACTACAGGAATCTTCAAACCAGTACGACAACCACTGTTAGATTTTACAAAAGGCGATATCATTTCGCTAACGCTTGACAACAGAAGGCACCAATGATTTCTTTCAGAAGAACTGAATAAATTGTAGGAAAGCTGAAGACAAACGGCATCGATTCGAGGCCTTATAGTTGCTGTAGATGATAATTTTTTGCAGTGGATGGGAGAAAAACAACGTTAGCAGTTCCGAATGTCTCCAGTTCGTACAGTCAATATTCACGAAGTGCCCGAAATCGATGTCCGACCAAGGTCGCTAAAGAGGTCAGCGACGATTTCTTGTTTAGATTAGTTCAAAATAAGCAAAGTTTCGATCTTAAAAAGCACGAAGACATCTGTGCGAAACATAAAAAAGATGAAGATGAAGATAAAAAGACGATGACGTAGACATAATGGGGGTCATTAGATTCTATTTGTGGAGCACTCACTTATACCCGAGGAATAAGGAAGGACCATAGAAACCATGCTGTAGCCCAACTGAGCATTATTCCATTACATGATGATGATGATCTCACCTTTAAAAGCCGATGTTTTTTGTTGAAATAAAGTTCTGTAACGGAGCAAAAAGTGCAATAATTGTGCATGTGAATGACGCGATGCTCTTACAATGTCAACAAGTTAAATAAATAGGCGATAAAAGCTGCATGGAAGCGGAAAACACAACCATAGCTCACTTCGTGGAACTCCAGTGTCTAAAATGAATGGGTTAAAAAGCATCTAAGCGAAAAACCTTTGCCTCCACTTTGCAAATTTTAGGGTGAACAGTTTGAGTGTTTGAGCGGTTGAAATGGTGAAGAGCTGCGGAAGATTCTGATAGCTTCAACGATGCCGAGATGTTTGCAAAAGTCCGGACCACAGGCGTCTGCGGTGGGGAACGAACGCGCTACTGTCCTTTCCGAGGAGTAACGCGTTCACCACTACACCATGCGAGTCCTTCGTTTCGTTTGTCTCTCAGCTAGTGCTATCGATCTTTGCCATCAGCAGTCAACACCATTGAAGTTATATTTCACATTATACCCTGCCATTAAAAATAGTAGGCAGTAAATAAAACGGTTAAGGTTCTGATAGCATTTTTGTAAAGAATGTTATTTTCGGATCATGGAACGCTTCCCTGACAGCAAAGTGTACCAATTTCAAGTCATCGTTATCCTGTTCAACAACTCGGCAAATCCTTGTTCCGGACACTCAGAGAAGTGTTCAGCACTTTAAGACAAAGTTTTCACTCCAGTCCACGGAAACAGCATTTCAGGTGTAAACTGAAGTTTTCGAACGGAAGGATTTCTGCTCGACATTCTAAGGGAATTTTGTTTCCAAAGACCAGAGAACAGTTGAGATATTTCTCCTAACAGAGTTATACTATTACGAAAACTTCTAAAATGTTCTCTCCTGCTGTGTTTGCTGCTATAACGATGTCACCTAGTGTTGTTACCCACTAAGGGTTAACTGTGGGTTTTTGTTGCCTTTCGCGCTGAATTCCTCGGTTTCCAGACCGATATCAATTATAACCTTCACCCATTTCTTTACTATTTATCTTGTCTACCAAAAAATTATGCTTGACGTCTCGACATAGAAGCATCTTATTCGCAAATAGGTAGAAAGGAAAGCTATTAGGTTCGATTGCTTTCCAACTCTAGTAAATTCGCTGCTGGAAGCGTTACCTCTGACGAAGGCTCACCATGCAGTTTAATATCCTACATCCTAAGTATAATCTTTATAACAAAAATCATAATATTCCATTGTTGAAGGATTCGTTACGCTCATCTGCTTTTTTTCTCATTGAAGGCAAACCATGTTCTGCAAGGATGTCTACAGCTTGTTTTCGACGCGTTTGGCCAAATCTAGATACCATGGAAAACTTGTTATGTTGAACTGCTCTACTTTTCTTCCTTTTAGATTTAAATGTGTCAGTGGTAAAGTTCCCTAACAGCAGACGAAGATTTGCAGAGAATGGAGGAAATAAAGAAATGCAGCACATAATGACATTAGGAACGGATTGTGGGCAATGTTTGACAATCGGTCAGAGCAACAGTTTTTTCTCAGTAATGGTAGATAATCAAAGATCCCTATGGTCTTTGAAATGAGCTTCAAAAATCAGTATGATGGCTAGCAAATCTTGATGGAGTGGCCTGAAAGATGGCTTCGAGGAAACCAGTGAATAAATCAGTTTTGCAAACTTAAATTGAGAGGCCGAGTCCATTAGAACCAAAATTTTCACTACAACACTATGGTTCGTGCTTTACGCCTCAGCCACAAATCATCGAACGAAGAAGCCATCATGGAGACGTTCGTTTACGATTTCTGTTGTTTGCTTCTCCATTACGCCTTACATTCTTTCTTCCATTACATTACTCATAGTTAGTTTATAAAGTTGTCAGACTGCACCGAACACCCTATTGTCTTTCTGGAGAAGACTTTGAGCAGGAACGGAAACATAAGGAGAAAAACGCATGAGGCCATTTACTCGACAACAGACGAAAATTTTTCAGTAGCTGGAGTATTTAAAAAGCTATGAGCTACGTGGGTTCATTGAATTCACTTTATTCAATCTCGTCTCTCGTATATATAATTTTTCCACATTATTCTTTCGATTTCACATATGCGTAGAACTAAAACTCTTGGAAATAAAGTTGAAGAATTTTTTATTTTAAATTTTTAACGCCAGCGGAGTACTTCGAAACATGAACGGGATACTAACATCACGTCCCACCTGGCATAGTACCATTTGCTCAATTTTATGCTCCAAACATCAGCCTTTGAGACTACAAAACTGCAAGGCCTATTTCATCAAACGTTCCGACGTCTTCATCTTCATCAGAGCCGATGATCCGTGTCGGTGGTCCACAGTTGTCCGTTATCTCGATATGGCGTCTTCATTGTCATAGCGAGAAGGGCTATATTTCACAGGCTCCAGAAAATCAACATTTCGCATTAGTAGAACTATGGACTTCTATCTTCTAGGAGAGGATTTGTAGGATCTGGTTGTTCTTATTTAAATCAATAAAATTCAGAATGATATGACATGTTTTTGCTTAAATTTGAAACAGGTAATCATGTTCTTATCGCGTGATTCCCATAGTCTGCAGATAAGACTGCAGACTAGCAGTCTTCTAACGAAATCTCGTACTTTCCAACTTTGTGACTGTAATGCCGAAAACTTCAGTGGTCCGGTTTCGTGACAGTGTGCTTCCAAAGAGACGAACGACTAGAGAAATTGCTGGACTCCGACAAAAACGATTCCAGTGAAAACTTGATCTATGTGAGTGTTAAATTACTACAAAGTTAGCCAACGTCATTGATTCAGTAGGGCATCGACAATGCTTATCACTTGTTACAACTATTTGGATTCTTGAACGATACCTCTTCAAGAATTGTGCGAAATCCAGCAAGTTCTTAACCGTATTTTCTTGCAGTGGTCTAGTTCCGATATAATATCTTGGGTTGTAATTCCCAAGACCGACTTTCTGTTAACCTCGGCATTAATTGATAATTCAATGTTTTTCATCAATAAGCAGACACGAGGTTGTTAATATAGAATTTATTAGAACACAATTGCTGACGTTTCGGCGGTTTCGCCTTCTTCAGAGCCTGGAAAGGTCAAATTGAGATGTGATCTACTCAGCCAAACACTTTCACAACCCTAGCAGATAAAACTTGACAATTCGATTTGCATTCGCATAAGAAACAGCTTCATTCAAACACCTACCGTTTATTTGTTGTAAGTATTTAAGTTAGTTGGTGGATAGCCGCCGCACAGAGTAATACATGGTCGATAACTGTGTCCATGTCAGGTCATTGGATCAGCCTGAGATATGGCGCCAGGTCACGCGTGATGACAAGACACTCCTCCTTGCGTTCATTTTTGAATTTTTGGCATTGATCCAAAAGGCTTCAAGAGTTTTACGCGCTGATGTTTTCGATTCCTGCGTAAGGATAGTGACTCCTACCTCAAAATCTTCTCCGTTGTGTTCTTGCATCCTATGCGCGCCTAGTGGAGTATTTTGTTTTAGTTTAGATTTACCGACTAGGTGTTCTTTTATGCGGACGCAGAGCGGTCTACCCGGAAAGCGGAAGCGGAAAGCCAAGCAGTAAGAATATAGTGGTTCACTACCGCTCCTCTCACCCCTCACACACTAAAAGAGCGCTTATAAGAAATATGTTTCGAACCGCCGCCAGCGTGTGCACAGGTAGAGAGCAGAGGGAAGAATCCTCGATTGGCTATCGGGAAAGTTGGGAAGATAGGGAAAGTTGGCTATCCAGCAACTAACTTAATTACTTACAACAAATAAACGGTAGGTGTTTGAATGAAGCTGTTTCTTATGCGAATGCAAATCGAATTGTCAAGTTTTATCTGCTAGGGTTGTGAAAGTGTTTGGCTGAGTAGATCACATCTCAATTTGACCTTTCCAGGCTCTGAAGAAGGCGAAACCGCCGAAACGTCAGCAATTGTGTTCTAATAAATTCTATATTAACAACCTCGTGTCTGCTTATTGATGAAAAACATTGAATTATCTTGGGTTGGTTCCATTCCGTGATCCATAAAGCACTCGCAGCTCTAAAGAGGACTATTTCGAAAGTCTTATTCGTGCAATTCAGTTTGATACTGTGTGAGTCGCCTATGTATCAGAAAATATCACTCAAACTCTGTGAATGGCATGAGATTTTTCGACGTGTCTGAAATACGAAAGCACGCCTTAGGTGAGCAAGCAAAAGAGTCCCGGTAGTGTTGTGTTCGCTCAAGTGGTTTCTTTAAGAGTTTCGAATGAGACCCCGCACTGTCGCTCCGTGCAGTCGTTGTTCTACATGTTCACCATGATCGTTTTGCCTCCACCATTACACTTCCCTGACGCCGCGTCCGGAAAACCATAAATGCATGGCCTCTGTAATCAATGAACCAACCATTTCTACTCATTTAGCATCGCAACCGAGCTCTTCGTAAATTGGGCCTTTCACGATTTATTGCGGCATTTTCCTTATTTTTTAAATTCTTTGCTTAAAATGAAAGTTTAATGGGCAATTACCATAAACACTGATGCATTTTCGTTCAAAATGAGCGGTATTTTTATTTCTTGCAAGGCAGTTGTGAACAGCTACGACGAAGTGCAGGAGGTCAATGGAAGACATGAATTCGTATGGTGCAGCTGCGATAGAAACCAGATACTGTTTTTATGTAGTTCTAGACCTTAGGTGCTTCCTTCGGAGCACTTGTTTCGACACTGTCGAATGTTTTTTTCAAGCCACTAACTACAAGAACAAAGCACAGACGGGATACTATGTTGCCACTTATAATGCCACTTATTGAACCAGATGAGATCCATTTAAAGTTACTAATTTACGTGGTAGAGTAATCCTTATTGAAAGCTGGTGGAGTGCACTCAACAAGGAAATCGAGCGGTAGTTACAAAGATTCCTTCTGTCGCCTTTCTCAGATGAGGAAAATGGTGCCTGTGCTCCTCTACTCCTCTATAACCTCTTTCCTCCTAAAGCAAGATGTCAATTCCTTTTTCCTTTCCTCGGTTCAAGATTCCTCGGTTCCAGCTCGATGGAAATCGACTGTGATATAATCTAGTCCTGAGGGCTTGACTCTCTTCACGTTCTCGATCTCACCTCGGACTTGAAACGAAAAAATTCGACTTGATTTTTTTTGAGGTAAACCGAGTATATTAAGAAAAAAAGATTACAGTAGAACTTCTGATATCGTAATATATTCGCATAAACCCAGAAGGCTAGTACTTTTGGCTTTCAACAGCTTTTTTGGCCTGAAACAGCTCAAGTCCTCATGCGGAAAACCTAAACACTTGGAATATGCTGTCAGTCCGTCAGAATGTCCCACTAGGATCAGGACTTATTAGAGATTTGGACAGCGCCCACATGTTTGAAGATTCCTATTTCGAACAAGGAATATTCCAGGATAAACGTTCCGTAGAGAAAGACCCATCAGCGCAGTTTCTGTTCGCATTTTGGTCTTCATTGTCAGATTTATCGACAGTTCTCCGAAAACAATTCTATAAAAAAAGTTTTCGTTGCAAATTACTTCGCCCAAGTGGTTATTGAACAGTACGTCCACGAAATGCCATCTTTTGATACGGAGTCTCACGGCGGCTACTTTCCAAGCAAGTTGAAAACAAAATTTTTGGGTCGACAGGAGGAGTAGCAAAAAGATGAGCGAAAAATCAAACGCGTAACCATTTGCTGGCAAGTTCTCTTTTCTAATAGCAACGAGAATTCAGCCACTGAGTTGGTGTAGGTCGGCGTGTGACCACTTGATATGACCCACAGCTTCAAAAACAGCTTGACTTGAAGATTAGTATTAAAGAAAACCGTTCCGGTTTTGAAGGCGGAGAACTGAAACGGTTTCCAATGTATGTTACTGACGTACGGTTTTGATCCGGTTACATTGACATTTTATGCAATCCGAGATTTCAACACCAGTCTAAGTTCGTCCAATTCTGGCATTAAAAACGGAGTCCCCATTCCATTGAGCTTTTAGAAGAGGTTGTAAGAATGAATTATTGTAGTTGAACAGCTTTTTGCTTTTAGTGGTCATAACGGAACTTTATTAGGAGTATTTCGGCTTCAGTACAAGGGGCACTTATCCCTTGTTGTTCATAGGAAAGTTTCGTGGCGGATTATTGAGCAGGTTAACGTTTATTTTCGACTGCTAACCGGAGTAACGAACAATACAGTAACCAAGAATGAGATGGTTATAGTTGGTTTTCCTACCTTTATTTAATCTCTACTTTTAGACACTTTTTCATTTTTTTTTGTGGAACGAGAACAATTGCAGCTCTGTTGGTTCGCTCTTCGACAATCGGGTAAACTTGATGGATGTCGGTCTTTGGCTCTGCCAGTTGGTCGGTTGTAAAAGAATTTTCGGTGGATGCCTTATTGGATTAGACTATTCCTAAAGCGTTATAAGCGTACTAATATAATGAAGCGGGAATTCCTATACTCTTCTGTATCAAAGAAAAAAAAATGAAGAAGTAATAGAACTGGAAACAATAGCAACAAAAATTGTTCAAAATTACATGAAACGTTTTCGTAACTTTTAGGAGGATATCTTTACCATCTTAAAACTGATAAATATTAGAGAAGTGGACAAGAAAAAACATTTAAGTTGTCCAATCACGAATCAATGGAAGCTGAAAGCTGTTTGGTGGTGGATGCGCAGGCAGCGGACGCAGAGAACAAAACACGACCATAGTAGCGATACGACTTCAACCGGTCGCGCTGCAGAGCTGGTGTGACGATGACTGATGAGTCAAAAAACTCAGCTTCAAGCATACCACCTATCTCATCTGCAGCAATGACTACGACCTACATTTCCAGCTGCATTATGGAATCGAAATGATCGCTGTATTTTGTGCGTACGGTCAGCTTCGACTGACTGATGATAAGTACTTTCGCTCTTCATTACAACTACGAATGGTAAATGACAAGCTGATTTGGAGTTTTTCAGGGACTAATACCGTTCAAAATCACCATCTTAAGGATAGTGCAGTCTGCGTTTATCAGCCCTTGACGGATGCACCATGCATTGATTTCATTAAACATCGTTCGGGATGATTGAATCCATATATGGCCTACAGAATGAATTGTAGTGATCTGCCGAAGTGCCAAATCAGGATTTCTTATTCCTACAGAGAACTGTAGCATCAAGTTGTCGGCCCTGTATGAAAGAAGTGCTTGGTTTACCCTGTGCCTATGATCGAGTCAGTGACCCCCCTTTGTTGCAAGGAATCTCTAACTATCTCTACTTGCTTGGGCTAATGATGAAAATCTATTTATTAATTTTCTTATTTTATCTTGCATTACGTGACACCACCTACTGTGTAGATCTCAGCACTTCATGCGTTCTATTCGTCTACTTATATTCATATGCCATGAAGCTCTCCAAATATTCGTGTAGATACGAATACTGCTGCAGGATTTTGTTCGTCCTATTGAACGTTAGACGAGTAGACTAATGTTGTACATTCTCGAATCCTGGGGTAGCCGTGGTAAAGCGTTCCCAGATCTTCATAACGAGCAGTCGCCATTCCACAGCGAGCTGACCCCAAGCAAGCATGGCACCAAACTTCCCATCCCTGAATACTGGTCTGCCGTGTTCTAACCAGGGCGCGTGCATACTGAACAGAGTCGCCACGACTGCACCACCTCAGCTTTCGCATAAAAATTAAACCCTTTCAAAACCAGCCGTTATGGAATGGGAGAACAAGGAATTTGGTCAGTGTACTTTTAGACATGATGTAAACAAAATTTCAATTGCAACATTAAATTTTTAATTGCTGCCCATTACAAGTTTTCACGAAATTTCAGTTAGTTTAACTGCTTATAGAAACTAAAGTTAAAAGGTATATTTCACAATGCACTATGTAATTAAAAAGAGTAGGCAGTAAACAAAACGGTTAAGATTGTGATTATAACCAAAGCCTCAGCTTAACTGGGTTCATTGCCGATTTGGGCTCCTCAGATCAATCCTACCAACTGGTTATTGCTGCTGAGAGAGATCAATAGAACTAGCTGAAACACAGGCGAAACGAAGGACCTGCATGGAGTGGTGGTGAACGCGTTACTCCCTGGAAAGCACAATAGAGCATTCGTTCCCCACCGCATACACCTGCGGTTCGGCGTTTTGCAAATATCTCAGCATCATTGAAGTTATATTTCGCAATATACCCTGCCATTAAAAAGAGTAGGCAGTGAATAAAACGGTTAAGATTGTAAAGTTAGATCAAAATTATGCTGACGTATTTGCAAAACCCCAGACAGCAGTTGCTTGCAGTGGAGATCGAACACACTATTACCCTTTCCGGGGCTAACGCGTTCACCATCACACCAAGCAGGTCCTTCGTTTCGCCTTTCTCTCAGGTAGTTTTTTATCTACCAGCGCCATCAGCAATCACCCGTCAACGGGATTGATCGGGGAGCCCAAATTGGCATTGAACCCAGTTAAGCTGAGGCTGTAGTAAATTTAGATCTACTAGGTTCCCCTCGAATTAATGCCGCATTTTCACAATTCACAAGCCGACCGTCGATGAGGCGATGATCCGTCTGGAAACACCAATGGCTCTAACGAAGATGATATCGAAGCGTTAACCGAATCAGGGTGATTTCTCAACTTCGTGTAGGCTCAAAAATAGAAACATATTGATTATTTTACTATCGAGTTTGAATAATGGTCCGTTTGTGAAACGTTGTTTTGCTATTCTCTGCATGGTAACTAACACAATCCCGACTGCTGCAGGATGCCTTATCCGTTGGGAAACAAATTCTTATCTGCGGATAGTCGTTATCGACAACAATCGTCCTGTATAAAAGAGCGCTGCCGTGTGAGCTTGCCTCATTCGAGTGGTGTTCCACTGAGGATGATCCGTCTCTATACGACAACGAAGACTCCACGTAGAGAAGACGAACGACTATAGACTGTCGACTCGGATCATTGGCCCTAATGAACGTGAAGACGTCGAAACATTCACCGAATATAGCTATAAAGCGCAAATGAAAAATAAAAAGAGCATTTAGACAGCATTAGGGGTTGAATCACGGGTCTCCCTCATATGAGGGATCTCGAGCCGGTTAGTCGCGAGACTACGTGGCGCGTCTTCAAGTGGCGGATAGGGGGTTAATCGCGGGAAAAAAGCGACTTTATGATTCCCTGAAACGCAAATGGATCCGAGGGAAGTGTTTTCCGTTTCTGTGCGCCGATTTGGCACATACTTTCTGCATTTGCTAGGCGTATTCATGCATGCGTGTGTGGCGGCCATCTCGCTTATGCGGATTGTATTCTACAAGTCAATTCGGCCAAAACCCTGCAATCAAGTGACTGGGAAGTATATAGGAGGCGGCTAAGAGTCTCCTCCAACAAATAAGCTCCATTTTCGCTCTGGGAGAGCACAGCAAGCTACCCGTGAGTATACCCAGCCCACACGTTCAGAACTCAGCAAGTTATAAGTGGATGTTAAAAAGTTAAACACAGTAAAAGAAACGGGCGCCATTCCCCTGACCCCGAAAAAGCCCCCAATTTCGCAGCGGTAGGTAGGATGAGTATGGAGAGGCTGTTAAATCTCAGAGCCAATGGAAGCTGCCTGGATTTCAAGGAACTATGGCGACGATCTGTGCCTAAAATGCACGTACACTTGCATCCGAGTCCTCGATAGAAAACTTGCTCAAGCAAGCAAGAAGAATAAGGTACGACCTCATCGGCCTGGCCGAGACGTGAAGACGCCAGCCTTTCAACGCCGTCTATGACACAGGAGAAGAACTGTTCCCCGGAACATGTGACAGTAGAGGAGTCGGTGGCGTTGGCGTTCTCGTCAACACGAGTTTGTTCATGAACATCGATTGATTCGAACAACTTACAACCCGAACCGGACGTTTACGATTAAGAAGACGTGGATCAATTCCGGCTTTGACAATCTTCGTCGTTTACGGGCCGACAACAACAAACCATGACGAAGAAGAAGTCGAAGCGTTCTATTCGGACTTGGTGAAGTTCTACAGAGAAGACCACACATTCTTCAAGGTCATCATTGGAGATTTCAACGCCAGATTGGACCAAGGAAAACGTTTAAAGAACGTCACATTGGGGCCCATGAATTAGAATGGAACGAGCAGGGTGAGCGGCTATCTAAGTTTATCATTGTGACCAAGAATCCATGGTAATTCGCAATTCCAGAAGCCCCACCCTCAGCGCTGGACGTGGGAGTCTCCCAATTGAGAGTACCATAACGAAATAGACCACATCATAGTAAATAGAAGGTTTTGCCTAACCGATGTCGCTGTTGTCCCAAAATTTTACACGAGTCAGACCATCGTCTCCTTCGTGCAAGATTCTATTTCTCGCGGAAAAGAGGAAAAGCCACTAAATTCCAAAATTGAAGTACCAGAAACACCGCAAACTGGGACTTATTCAATTCATCAGTCGGCTGTTGGGAAGATGCCATTGTCGATAACATCGACAAAGAATACGATCGGCTCATTCAACATCTTCACGTTAGCGCTATGAACACTCAGAGTTCGAAAGTCACCAAGAGGCGAGTATCCAGAAACACTCGAGTTGATACGCCAGCGTGAAATCGCATGAGCTGCAGGCAACCGCGAACTAACGTCCGAACTTGCAAAACAATGCAGACAGGCGATAAAAGAAGATCTTGAAGAGAGAACAGAAGCAGTATTGGTCAAACTTGCATAGGCCGGGAAAAGCATTTGCAAGGCACACCGAAGCTTCGCCAATTACAGGACCTAAATGATTGCACTTCGGCGCCCAGACAGAACGGTTACAGCGTCCAGAAAGGCAATGGAGAAAATCATTCACGAATACCACTAGGATCTCTTCGATAGCCACGTCCACCTTCCGCCATTTAAAATAAAGGAGCATGGATGTGTTGTACCACCGATTCTCCCTTCCGAAATCCGACATGTCATTTCGTCGGTGAAAAATCGAATAGCACCAGGTCCGGAGAGGACAAGATCAGAACAACTGAAGAAGCTTCCGCCAGTCCACCTAAACATACTGGCTCGGCTCCTCACACGTTACCTGTCTGAATGCTATGTCACTACTCAGTGAAAGGCCAGCAGGACCGTGTTATTGTTCAAGAAGGGTGACCTGCACGATACCGGCAACTATCGCCCAATCTGCTTACCGTCTGTCGTCTACAAACTTTCCACTCGAGTCATCCTAAACAGGATTGACAGAACACTAGACGAAGGGCAGCCATCTGAGCAAGCAGGGTTTCGAAGAGGACTTAGTACGGTGGACCACATCCACACGGTAACACTGCTCATTGCAGTATCGCGAGAGTACAAAAGACCGCTCTGTCTCACTTTCATCGATTTACAGAAGGTCTTTGATTCAGTTGAGATGGAAGCATTCTTGGAAGCATTGATAGTCAAAGAGTCCCTACTCAGCAGACAAAGATTCTTTGTGAGCTGTACAAAAATTTCGCAACCATGGTATCACCATTCTTCAACGATATTAACATTGACATAAAAAGAGGAGTTAGCCAAAGCGATACCATCTCGCCAAAATTATTTACAGCCACCCTGCAGAACATCATGCGAACATTGGAATGGGATAATATGGGAGTGAAAATCGACGGTTGGCAGTTACACCATCTTCGCTTTGCTGAAGACGTCGTCGTTATAACACCAAACATTAGCCAAACGGAACGTATGCTTGTCGACTTTAATAAAGCCTGTAGAAAGATTGACGTTGGAATAAATTTCACAAAAACGGTGTTCATGAGGAACGCAATGATTTCGTTGACACTCAGCGAGATGATTATCTCGGTTTCCTCCAGTTACACTTTTGTTTGTCAGAAAATCAACATGAAGAACGAGTTAACTCCAGAGTTGAGCGGGAAGAAGTAGGCTGTTTGGTGAGTTTTCAAGGGCGCCGAGGATGTAGTGAAGAGAACAAAGAACACCCAATCCTATGACCAACTTTTCGACTCAACGGTACTTCCTGCACTAACGAGTGCACCAGAAACCTGGTTGTTGCGTAAGCAGGATGAAAGATCATTCAACGTTGTCGAACGCGCAGTCGAAAGAGCGATGTTAGGAGCATTCCTTCCACAGAAGGGACAGAATCCGAGGCTCCGACCTGCGTCGACGATCAAAAATCAAAGGTGCCGTTCTCTATGCCAAACAGTAGAAGATGAGGTGGGCGGGACAGGTAATACGTATGAATGACAACCGATGGACAAGAGCCGTTAGTGACTGAATTCTTTGAGATATCAAACGAACCGCAGAAAAAACGCCCACGAGATGGTCAAAGTTCTTTACGAAAACCGTAGAAGAAAGATATGAAGCTCAGATAGTCCACTGAGCGAGCAGAGCCCACTAGGCTACTCTTGGACGCGACAGGCAAAAATGGAATATTTACTGGTGGTGGTCGAATCATTCGACGATCAAGGGGACTGATCTTGAACCATTAGGTGAAGTTCCTTCAGTAATTCTGCTAGACAAAACCTCATTCATTGTGTAAGCCTTGGACTCTTTCCTACCCTTGCGTTAGTTAAAACAGTAGGTGTAAGAGGCTTTTTAGAAATACTCGTTCGTTTTAGATTATTGGTTTCAGTTAGTATTCGCAGTGTTTGGCGCTGATTGGTGCCCGTACTCAACGAATTTGCAACCGATCCTCAGTGAAGCTTCGGAACTTCACAAAAAGGAATCGAGACTCAGGCAACGTAAAATATCAGTCAGCAAGTCAGCAGTATAAAACGGGTGGCGGAAAAGGCGATGCCTGGAGGCATCTCGTATCATGCAAGTGAGGAAGAAGATCCGACATATGTCAACGATCAGAAATTAAAGACGCCGCACTATGTGCCAAATTCTCGAAGATAGAGTAGGCCAGACGCCTAATGCGTCTTAACGGTAGCCGATGGACGTTGGTGTTAGTAACAGGATACTTCGGGTTGTAGAGCGCAAAGCAAGCGGATCATTAACCGAGTGGTCGAAGTTCTTCGCGGAAACCCTAAAAGAATGACACGCCTAGAGCAATGATTATCCACTGGGCGACTAACGCGCGGAATAACGTTATGTGGGTGATTTACTGGAGCCCGCTCGAGTCACTCGACGGTGAACGAGACGGCAGGTGAACAGGCTGTTGTGATCTGTGATAAGATGTAGGTCTCATGTGATAAATGACGACGATTGATTCAGTGGTCGAACTGCTATGAAGAATCGCAGATTTTCCAAAGCCGAAATTGCCCCGAAAAGGGTCTGTCGCTACTTTTTCAACCACAGTTTCCTGAGTCCCAGTAGAACGATTAAGCCGGAGAAGTACGTCTAGCGAACCCACAAAATGCACCAGAATCTACAACGGGTGTGCCCCGCATTGGTCAACAGAAGGGAAACAAGTGGTTTTCTTCGTATTTTTGTTGAGCAAACGCAAGGTGTTACTATTCTTTGTCCACGATTAAGCTGACGTTTCAGCGGATTTCGCCTTCTTCAGAGCCTGGAAAGGTCAAGTCGATAGCAATCCACTCGGCCAGACGCCTCCATAACCAAACAAAGAAACTCCAAACCAAGATTTCAATCACTTTGAACACAGCTTTGCACACTCACCGCTTTCTATGAGGTCTCCACTAAGTATGTCACGTAGAGACCAACTGCACAGAAATCACATGGAAGTATAATGTGCCCCACTCATCAAAATAGCAGTCTTATATACTGCCCTACATCACGCGTGATAATGAGGCATTCTTCCCTGCGGTTCATTTTCGGATTTCTGGAATTAATCCAGAGTGCCTCGAGAGTTTTTCGCGCCTGTGTTCTTGATTCGCGTGCGAGGATTGTGACACATACTTCGAAGTCGTCCCCGTTATCTCTCTGGGTCCTATGCGTGCCAAGCGGGGTATTTGGTCTATTTTTGCCGGCTAGGTGTTCTTTTATGCGGACACAGAGGGGTCTGCCCGTTTCGCCAATGTATTCGTCATCGCACGTCTTACAGGAGATCAGATAAACTATACCCGAGCTCATGCAATCACCGTCTCTACCACTGGGGCAAATTATGCAGTTTTGAGTTGCACATAGACGGTCATATAGGCGGTTACGAACTAGCTGGCGCTTAAGATTACTCGGTGGTATTTCAACTACGCTCGCCGAAATATACAAACGTGTCGAATAACTCCGCAACGCAAGCCATATTCGAACTCCTTACACAACACGAAGGAGAAATAAACATGTATGGCTTCAAGATAGAGCACCTGATGGCACTCTTAAAAGAATGCTTGAGCTGCTCAATCTTCAGATGGTCTGGAAAGTACTACGCCCAAATAAGAGGGTTGGCAGTGGGACAACGACTGGCTCCAAGCCTTGCCATTGCATTTATGTCTAAGGTGGAAGCACCGGTGACTGATCTCGGGCCGCTACTCTACTGTAGGTATGTAGACGACTGCTTTGTCCTTTGCTCAACACAAGAGGAAATGGACAAATGTTTCGAATTGTTAAACGCACAGTCAGAGTATATCAAGTTCACCCGAGAAAAGCCGAAAGACAAGTGGCTTCCATTTTTGAACGTACAAATTCACCTATCAGAAAATGGCTACATTACAAAGTGGTACCGAAAGCCAAGTAGTAAAAACATCTTGGTTCATTACCTCTCCTCTCACCCCTCTCACACGAAAAGGGCGCTTATAAGAAACATGTTTCGAACAGCAACCAACGTGTGCACGGGAAGAGAGCAGAGAGAGGAGTCCCGGAACTTGGCACGGCAAATAGCCATTTCTAATGGCTACGAAACAGTAGCTCAGGATAGGTGTAGAGGAAATCGTAGGCCTCCAAACGACAACTCTAGCGATAGAAGGGTCCCGTTTATCCTACCCTTCATCTCAAATGATATAAGTACAGCTATAAAANGCTCCAAGCCTTGCCATTGCATTTATGTCTAAGGTGGAAGCACCGGTGACTGATCTCGGGCCGCTACTCTACTGTAGGTATGTAGACGACTGCTTTGTCCTTTGCTCAACACAAGAGGAAATGGACAAATGTTTCGAATTGTTAAACGCACAGTCAGAGTATATCAAGTTCACCCGAGAAAAGCCGAAAGACAAGTGGCTTCCATTTTTGAACGTACAAATTCACCTATCAGAAAATGGCTACATTACAAAGTGGTACCGAAAGCCAAGTAGTAAAAACATCTTGGTTCATTACCTCTCCTCTCACCCCTCTCACACGAAAAGGGCGCTTATAAGAAACATGTTTCGAACAGCAACCAACGTGTGCACGGGAAGAGAGCAGAGAGAGGAGTCCCGGAACTTGGCACGGCAAATAGCCATTTCTAATGGCTACGAAACAGTAGCTCAGGATAGGTGTAGAGGAAATCGTAGGCCTCCAAACGACAACTCTAGCGATGGAAGGGTTCCGTTTATCCTACCCTTCATCTCAAATGATATAAGTACAGCTATAAAATGCTGCTTAAGAAGGGCGGGCTTAGAGAATTCGGTAAGCGTAGTTGAAATACCACCGAGTAATCTTAAGCGCCAGCTAGTTCTAAACCGCCTATATGACCGTCTATGTGCAACTCAAAATTGCATAATTTGCCCCAGTGGTAGAGACAGTGATTGCATGAACTCGGGTATAGTTTATCTGATTTCCTGTAAGACGTGTGGTGATGAATACATTGGCGAAACGGGTAGACCCCTCTGTGTCCGCATAAAAGAACACCTAGCCGGCAAAAATAGACCAAATACCCCGCTAGGCACGCATAGGACCCAGAGACATAACGGGGACGACTTCGAAGTATGTGTCACGATCCTCGCACGCGAATCAAGAACACAGGCGCGAAAAACTCTCGAGGCACTCTGGATTAATTCCAGAAATCCGAAAATGAATCGCAGGGAAGAATGCCTCATTATCACGCGTGATGTAGGGCAGTATATAAGACTACTATTCTGATGAGTGGGGCACATTATACTTCCACGTGATTTCTGCGCGGTTGGTCTCTACGTGACATACTGAGTGGAAACCTCATAGAAAGCGCTGAGTGTGCAAAGCTGTGTTCAACGTGATTGAAATCTTGGTTTAGAGTTTCTTTGTTTGGTTATGGAGGCGTCTGGCCGAGTAGATTGCTATCAACTTGACCTTTCCAGGCTCTGAGGAAGGCGAAATCCGCCGAAACGTCAGCTTAATCGTGAACGAAGAATAATAACAACCCGCGTTTGTTCAACAAAAATACGAAGAAAATCACTTGATCAATGCCGAGGTTAATAGAAAGTCGGTCGTGGCAGAAGGGAAACAATCTTTCTGCACAAATTGCGCGGCCAAACGTCGCACTACCGAAACCGCAAGGGTTCCACAATCTGTGCAATGAAATTCCTTCCGATCAAGTATACTTGGCAGAGCATTTCTTTGTCTTATCGATTCCAATTCAATGGGGAAGCACAGCTTAAATGGTTAATTTTGATCAGCGGTGCCTACCATATAAAGTGGGTGCTGATAGATTACCGCCTTCAACATAATCTATTTTGAGAGGGTAATACGTCCTGTAGCAGTCCGTACCTCATCTGCTGGCATTTCGCGTGGTAGTCAGCATTCTGAAAACCGATTCCAATTAAACCTTGGTAGCAATGATCAAACCAAATCATTCTCTTGCAGTAATCCAGGACCAACTTTCTATTAAGCTCGGTAGTAGTCAATAATTCGTTGCTTTTTTAATAAGCACACAAAAGATTGTTACTTTATCCTTTATTCACAAAAAGCTGACGTTTTGGTGTACTTCGCTTGCTTCAGAGCGTGGAAAGCCAAGCTGCCTGCAATCCCGTCGTCCAACCACCCACATAATCTCAACAAAAAAAACAAGATATCTAATTTTCATTCGCATTGGACTTCTCACATAAGCTTCTTCTCACATTCACCACTTTCTGAGAGTTTTTCACTGAGCATTTCAATTGAAGACTAACAGCACTATGCCCACATCAATGAGTAATCTGCCTCCCTAATATAAAAATATCAGTCTGAGATATTGTGTGACGTCACGCATGATAATGAGGCAATGCTCTCTGCGGTTCATTTTTGGATCCTTGGAATTTATTCAAAATACTTCTAGATTTTCTCGCGAAGTTACCGATTTTTGCACGGACATGATAATTTCTACCTCAGAATCTTCTCCACTAGGTTTCTGTGTCCTGTCCACGTCTAGTGGAGTATGTGATTTAACTTTATATTCACCGAATAGGTGTTCTTTTCTACAGACGCACTCATTGGCAGTGGGCAATCAGTAACAACGTATAAAGGAAGCATTGCAGTGTGTTATACGCTCCCAGAAGGCATGATGAGCAGTTGAACTCTGCTTTTCTTGGTTGATGTTTCCCTAGTGCTTAAAGGATAAAAAAGGATAAAACTCTCGGCGTTGGTTAATCCCTGAGAGATGCGCCACGCATTCGGCTTCCTTAAGTATCGTTGGAGGTGATTGAATACATATCTGATCTTCACAATGGCTCACGGTGGCCCGCCGATGTATCGAGCCAGTGCTCCTATCCTCCCAGACAAGTCTGGTACCAAGTTACCTACCTCGGAGGGGTGGAAGGCTTGGTGGGCCATGCGCCCAGGGATCGATTCCACGTGTGTGTTGCAATGGCGCCTTCAATCATTGCGCCACACGCGCCCTTTCCCTAGTACTTCTGAGCTAATTTCTGCATAAATGGTTCCACCATTTCATTACCTAACGACGCTCAGAAAACAATTCATTCATGTGATTTCATGAACAATCGTATTCAGTGCATCGTCAGACCCTCTCAGTATTATTAATACATTCTTCTATGAAGCCAAATTAACCACGAAAACAGCAGGGAACATCCAACTTAGTTCAATCATCAAGATGAATGTGAAACATCGCCTTAATTTCACTCGTCTGGCGCTACCACGAAAGTAATGAAAACAAGCAGTATCGAATTCAAATCGATGTTATGTCATGTCTATGAATCACTGTGTCATCAAAATCTTCGAATTGTTCATCAGAACAAGTATGAAGGCTTCAAATAGCAGATCTTCAGTCGAATATGAACTTTTCAAGATCTTTACAAAGAAAAAACCATTCTGTTGTGCCAACGCCAAAGGGCGTAGGCGTCTACTATAAACACTGAGAGCCTGAGGACTTCAGGAACGAAGCACATCGAATTTAAGTTTGATACGAGAACCTTTTAATAATTATCATTTTAGATTTCTACTGCTGACTTTCCTAAAGAATCGTTCGTTATTCCACAAGCAGCTTCCAGTACCTTCGACACAGAAGCTATTTTTTCTGGAACTGCGGTCACTAAAAACTCCACACATTCGTTAACAGAACAAAGTTACCAAATCGTAATAGTCGTACGACTCATAATTTTAATGTATTTGGTGAAAACGCAGATTTTAAAACTCTTTATCGCTTGGAAACGGAGAACCTATCGGTTTTACTAACCAGAGAATACCTCTTCGAACATTTACATCACTTCGGAAGCAAACAAGAAGCGTAGTAATGTTGTGGAAGAAAAATGAGAAAAGTATGAGTTATATCGAACATTCCGGATGGTCCATGTTGGGTACACATCCAAGCACTATTTAGCCCGCACTGTGGACAGCTCTAAAGATCTATTGATTTAACTAGGTATTAAAATTCATTTTTTGCAGCGTCTAAAGGCCAACTTGCATTCGGGGAATGGAATCTTCAGCGTAGACTTGTTGCCATCGATGACCGCCATTTGAAAACAATAAACGGTGCAGATCAGACTACGAAGGTTCGAGAGCTTACGAACAAAGTAAGGTAAGAAAGAACTAGATTAGGGCACCTCAACCAAAATGTTATGTCGAAAAAACTAGAGATACCTACAGCATAAGTAAAGACGGCAAGAAAAATTAGCTTTACCGACGAATTACTCACTGTAAGTGCACCAATATTTTGCTATAATGCTGAGTCCACCATCCCACATTGGCAGAATCTTGAGAAATTACTATCAGAGAAGAAAAATCTTGCACCAAGTTGATCAAGGGATAAATTTATTGCAACAGAAGTGTTCGGCCACACGCTGCAGAGCCAATATTTAGAAGTCGAAAAACCTGGAAGAAGGACTTCTATCAAATCCAGGGTTATCATCAGAATTCTCACCACAAGCTTTCGAATTTTAAAACATCTAGACAACTCCCAAGGCCGACTTTCTGTTAACCTCGGCACTGATTGATAATTCGATTATTTTCTTCAATAAGTAGACACGAGGTAGTTGTTATAGAATTTATTAGGATACAATGGTTAATGTTTCGGCTGTTCTGCCTCCTTCAGACCCTGGAAAGGTTAAATTGAAATGCGACCTACTCAGCCAAACACTTTCATAACCTTAGCAGATAAAATTTGACAAATAGATTTGTATTCGCATAAGAAACAACTTCATTTAAACACCCACCGTTTATCTGTTGTAAGTATTCCAATTAGTTGATGGATAGCAGCCGCACAGAGTAATAGATGGGCGAGGACTGTGTGTCAGCTCATTGGATCAGTCCGAGGTATTGCACTAGGTCACGAGTGATGACAAGACACTCTTCCTTGCGGTTCATGTTTGGATTTTTGGAATTGATCCAAAACGCTTCAGGAGTTTTACGCGTTGATGTTTTCGATTCGTGCGTGAGGATTGTGACTCCTACTCCAAAGTTTTCTCTGTTGTGTTCCTGCAGCCTATGCGCGCCCAGTGGAGTGTTTGGTTTCAATCTAGATTTACCGACTAGGTGTTCTTTTATGCAGACGCAGAGCGGTATATCCGTTTCGGGAACGCATTCGTCCCCGCACGCTTTGCAAGAGATCACTGTACCCGAACTCATACAATCATCGTCTCTACCGTTAGGGGAAATTATTCAATTTTTCGTTATACATAGACGGTCATACAGGCGGCTGCGAACTAGCTGGCGTCGTAGAGTGTCCGATGGTATTTCTATCACTCTTGCGGAATTCTCTAGACCGGCCCTTAATAAGCAACGTTTTATGGCTGCATTTATTTCGTTTGACGAAATCGATATAAAATTTCGCCTTGGGGGGCGAGGGGTAACCGCCGAAACGTCAGCTATTGTATCCTAATAAGTTCTTTAATAACAACCTCGTGTCTGCTTATTGAAGAAAAACATCGAATTATCATGACAACTAATTGCCGAGAAAATCTTAAACAACCACGCCACTGTTACAAATGCCGGAAAGTAGTTCGAAAGCTCGAAACATCTAGAATACCATCGTGTCCATATAGAGATATACCCCAATTGGTGAAAACGTTTGAATTTCAATAATTTTCGCTCTTATTAATGGAGTTTTCTGTGCACATTACGTTAAATTTTTAACAGATGCACAAATTCCCAAGCAACCTAATGAAGGCAAAAGGAAGGGCGAAATGTTTTTTCTGCGAACATTTTTTGACCTTTTAACAGTGCTTCTTCCTATTAGCACATTTTTTAGCTTGTTTCGGAATCTTTGAAAAGAAATGCTTAGTGGGATTAAACTGGAGAACAACTAGCATCGGGCCAGAGATGCCACTTCTTCGATCGCGCATAAGCCGGACCACCTGTCATTTTCCGGAACAAAGGAATTTCTACCATGCTTGTTGGTGAAGCAGTCCCTTCGAATTGCAAAGGCTGGCGAATAGTATGATGAAGATCATGTAGCGCCTCGGCAAGATTATCCTAGGACTCCAGTGGGAAACGAGTTGGCTAGAATTCAAATACATTCACAAGGAAGGCTAAAACTTCTCAAGCGAAATCGACCGAACCCATAAGAAAATCTGAGAAATCCTCACAGATGACAAGGGTGAGTGAAACAATCGAAGGAAATGTTATAGAAATTGCTGAAGTTAGTGCCCCTGAGCTCAGCTAGCCAGGCACCGTCGGTCGCCGTGGGTGACTTCTGCGTAGGCGTGTCGTCAGCCCGTACAGTGCTGCTTGGAAACGTTTTCCCTCTGATTCATAGCATTATTCCGTCGAATCGATGGCCACATATTTCTGGGCGTCATAGTCGACATTGCATCGATTTTTCTTTGTTGTGCTTGAACTAAAACTTTTAAAAATCGAATCATTTCTTCTTTCTCCTCAAGACTCCTACCCGTCTTTTAATCATTTACAAATTGCTCTGACATCTTTTAGTATACATTTTCTATGGCCTTTTCTCTTTAGACAAAGTTGTTGTGATTCCAACCATGTAAGTAACATATTAGGCGAACTATTGATCAGAGAATATCAGTGGAGCCTAGGGACGTCAAAATCTTGTGAGATAAAGTACATAATCAAGTTCTGGAAATGTCTCTACTACGTCTAACCGTCCCTTCTTGACCATTGTTTTAGAACTTCGTAACTGTGCGACTGCCTCAAAACAAAATGTTAGAAAAAGCCCCAGTGAGTCTAAAAACCACATACTTTACTTTTTACCCATCGTTGTGATCGAATAAATATTTCATCAGAGTATATTATTCTATGGCATTTTCATATGCATGGTACTAGAAGAATCACAAGGATCACTGGAGTATTGCAGCTGCAAAATAATTGTCATAATACAGTTACATTTTTATTTACTGTCTATTCTTTTTTCACGGAAAGGTGTAATATGAGATATAACCACAACGATCCTGAGATAACCATGCTTTACCTTTTATTTTCGGCCCACTACAATTTTCACGGCAGGGTACTAAGCGAAATACAACCACAACTTTGCTTAGATACTTGCAAAACTCTCGACCGCAGGTGTCTATGGTGAGGAACGAGCGCACTATTGTCCTTTCCAGGGAGTAACGCCTCCACCACTACACCATGCGAGTGCTTCGTTTTGCCTCTCTCTCAGCTAGTTCTATCGATCAGCACCATCAACAATCACCCTCGCAGTTTTCCAAACATCTCAGCAACATTGTGGTTGTATTTCGCTTAGTACCTTGCCGTGAAATTTGTAGTACGCAGAAAATAAAAAGTGAAACATTATGATTTGAACTACAGCCTCGGCTTAACTGGGTTCAATGCCGATGTGGGCTTTCCAGATCAATTCCGGTGACGGGTGATTGCTGATGGCGAAAGATCGATAGAACTAGCTGAGAGAGAGGCGAAACGAAGGATCCGCATGGTGTGGTGGCGAACGCGTTACTCCCCGGAAAGGACAATAACGTGTTCGTTTCCCACCATAACACCTGCAGTCCAGAGTTTTGCAAATATCTCAGCAACGTTGTGATTCTGAGTTATTTGCGTTATTTGCAAAACTCCGTACTGCAGGTATCGGCGGTGGGGAGCGAACGCGCTACTACACTTTCCTGGGACTCAATCCCGTTGGAGCATGATGGCTGATGGCACCTATAGAAACACGGCTAATAGAAAGGCGAAACGCTTCGTCGCATCTCCACAGCGTAGTGAAGAACGTATTAACCCATGAAAAGGGTAACAGTGTGTTCGATCCCCACCGTAGACACCTGCGGATCGAGGTTTTACAAATATCTCAGCATCGTTGTGGTCATAAATGTCATAATTCCTAGCTCGTTTCATGGCTTCTTTTCGAAATCATCGGACCTATTTCCCTTATTTGAGCCATCGTTTCGTACTATGCTGCACAAAGGGAACTTCGACACTCCTAAGGAAAAGTGTTCTGAAGTGTGATATATTACTTCGATGCGAAGTAGCCTGATTTTAGTCGTGGAAGTGCGTGGGTGGAAGGAACTTCAGCTTTTTTCAACACTTTCTAGTGCACACCGCTTCCTAATGTGCCGTTATATGGTCTGGTTCAGAGATCTTGACAATATCTGTTTTCGCGTCATTCATAGCGTGAGTTATTGGGTTTATAGTCCCGGCTCCTAGAATGGCGACTAATGGAAGGTAAACAGTTTGTTTACCAATTCACGAAAAATTACTAGGCTTATTAGTGTAGAAAGGCGTCCTCGCACTCGTTAGACGCCTGCCACCAATTTTCCTCTGTTGTTCTGCAGCCGGATATATTTCCTGCGAATGAAAAGCGACACTATGTAAATATTTTGCTTGCATTAGTGGATATGAGGAAGGTAGGACGGAAAAGCTTCATCTTCACAACCTGGCTCAACGCACAAGCATTAAAATCCACTTAAAGAGCATGTGGAAGAAGACCGTTATTTTGCAGTTCCTTATTCGTCCTTTGTTAATTTGTTTTGTAAAGATACATATATAAGCTGTCGCATGTAACTTGTTTATCTACTACCCACTCTTCAGTCATTGAATCTCTGTATGTCTTTTCTCTCAGTTAGTGCCTCGTCCACAAGTCCAAGAGTGGCTCAAGTTCAATTCGGCCGTGATTTTTCCACTTTTTTCAGATTCCAGATATGAAGTAGCTTGCTCTTAGACAAACAAACGAGCAAAAAACACTTGAGAGACTGAGGAATCATTTCTCAATGAAAGCTTGTTATTTTTGTGGTACGAAGGGTTGAGATGATGTATGCAAGGAAGTATCTAGAAATATATAAACGTTATAAAACTATGTCATATTGCTGTTCTACTGCTTTTCTACAGACATATTTCACTTTGGCAAGTGGATGTCGGAAGGGAAAGGTGAAATTGAACACAACGGCTTACCAAGGACACTGCGTTGGGTGGCTGTTGGTGAGTTCTGTGCCGGTATCCCTCGATGTGCAAACAGATCCGGCACGAAAATGCCTGCACAACGACCAAATATTTTTAGGCAGAACACCTTCAGCGTCGGCTGCTAACGAATAACGTGCCTTTCTCATTTGTTTGTGACCCAACATTTTCAATTTATTTTTATCGAACCGTACCACTCATGCATCCAGTACGTCCGTGACACTTTTTGACTATAACCAGTAGGGATAAAGTGCAGTAATACAGGCTTTAATTATACTCAAAGCTGAATCCACTTCGTACTCTTCTCATCCATTGTCTTTAGTCTGATTAGAGAAACGGTCCTTTCCAACAGTTTACTTTGCCCTATTCGTTGTTAGACATTTGTATATATTTTACAATTTGTCCTCGTGTAACGGATTGGTAAGAAAGGCCGTGCATTACACAAACGGTCGTTGGTTCAGTACCATTCTACGAGCATATCGAACAATGCGTGCTTCCGATGTGGAACCAAATTTGTGCCAGACTTGTCTGTGAGGATAGCGTTGCCGATCTGATACATCAGTGGGAATCCCCCGCAAGTCACTGTATAGGCCAGATATGCATACGATCATCTCTGTGACGCCTGATCAAGTTGAATGCCTGACGCATCCCTCAGCCAAACGCTTTTTTCTCCTTATCCTCTTTTAATGATTTGCAAGAGGAAAATCCATAAAGCACATTATTATACACGATGAGCTAAGTGGGCGATTTTGACCATAATGTGAAAACCCTTTTTGAGAGAAGATAATGAAGAGAGTTCTTGAAAATTCAATGAAGACAGATGGTGTTAATGCAAGGGTAACAGAACGTTACGAACACGAAAATGTGTGCAATCCCCGACCAGAACCTGTTTCTTAGTCATCTTGTTGGGAAGGAACTCCAGCATGACTGCATCTTCTCCGCCCACACTACATCGTATGACTTATCGAAGTTTCAATTACTATAGCCATACTACGTTTACCTAATTCCGAAGATCATTTGATCAGCATATGAAGGCCTCCAATTGAATTCTAACCCGACCGATCATCTTACTCATATTGATCAAGTGAAAATTATTCGCGATTCAGCAATTTTTCGAAAGTATATCTTTTTTCTACTGTTTTTCTTTAAAATTTGTTTGTTTTTCTTCACATTAATGACTGCTCATAATTCGCTTAGATAGGGAATCGTTTTGATTGTTTTATGTCCTTAGTCTCTAAGCTGACACACTGCTCAAGCCGTTGGTTAGGTACGATTCTGAGAAGATTCGCCAGTGGAACACTTCGCTTTCAAGAAGTCGCAATGCAGCTCGATTTTTCGAAATCTTACCTATTCAGCACACTGACGTAAATGATTTAGAGCTTTCCTCTGCCTTTTGTGTCACGCTTACTATCTTTCGCTAGAGGACCATCTTCACCCTGACGATGACTCACCTCACCAACTGTAGTACTGCACCATTTGAAACGCATTTATGGCCTGAATCATACACCTTCGTCATTCTGATCAATTTCATATTTCTATAATGAACAGCAAGGGCGCATGTGGCGCAGTGGTCGGAGGCGCCCTGCAACATGCACGTGGGATCGATCGCGGCGATCATGGGCCACCAAGCCTTTCATCTCTCCGGAGTCGGCAAATTGGTACCAGACTTGTCTTGGAGGATAGCAGAACTGGCTCGATACATCGGAGGACCACCGAGGATCATTGTAAAGGCCAGATATGCATTCGATCATCTCCAAACGATGTTTAATGAAGTCGAATGCATGGCGCATTCCTCACGGATTGATCAACGCCAACAGCTTTATTCTTTTTATCCTTCTCTAATGAGTAGTACAGTGAAACCTTGGCAAATGACTAACATGAAAGCACTGAATTATGTAGCAAACGCCGTGATGCTAATCAAGATTGGACAGCTGAGTCATTGCTAAGACGTAATTTCTTTGTTTCAAAAAGAACCCTTTAGTAATTCGTTCTTTTGGGTAAAACTTCCCTTTTCTAGCTTTCGTAGGCGGTGAGTCACGAAAATTTAGCTGACGTCATCTATAGTGAAGACCTTCAGCAAAGAAAAACCAAGATAAGAAGCATGGTGAGCGCGGCAGGGAAATCTAGAATAGGGCAAAAAGAACTCGTCGAATTTGATTCTCCTGTGTTTATTTTTTTTCATCTTGATGTCAAACGCCCAAAAACAGTTTAGTTTACTTAAAGCAACTGATTCGATGATACTGCGTGGTCCACTTTTCACTTGTACCTAGCAACGATCGTATGATGAACCTCTGGTGGGATGACCAGGCAGACATATCACGGCTTGAAATGGTATGGGTCAAAATCTCAGAAGAACTCCAACAAATCAAATCCAACATTGGGTTTTCCGTCGAGTCTTGACCGCAGCCATAGAACTCGATTTCAGCTTACATATTGAAACTCTTTGAACAATTTTGAAGCTTACCGTCATTTAACCTCGGTAGTAGAATAATTAACATAATCAACATGTGTTTATAATGTTGAGCTTACAAGAGGATGATAAAGACATTTGTTCCACTAACGTTACGACGGGTTTCCTCTTCATCAGAGACGATGATCCGAGTCGATGGTACAGTTGTTCGTGTTCTTGAGGTGGCGCCTTTTTCGCTCATCGAGCTGGATCTTCCTCAGTGGAGGATCACTCTCGAATGAGCCGTACTCTAGCCATACTCTCTAAGAATAAGCTGAGGGCACTAACACTAATAATTTTTTACTCATCATAACTTCACATTTTGTTCACGCACTGTTCTGCTTTCGTCTGAAGCTGAGACCATTCTTCTAGAGAGTTGATTATATATAGGGGATTTTTTATAGCGCAGTCGATGACCATTCCCCAAGTGTTCTTAAGTGGGTAGAAGCAGCAGTTACACGATGGACGTTCGTGTTTATCTGTCGAACCGGTCAAAGCGGGAGCCGTCTGATTTGCTTGATTCTGCTCTTTTCCCCGCTTTCGAACACAAACACTACGACAACACCACACATTCTCAAGTGCTTGCCCGAATATCGCGACAACTATTATTTTCATGTGCAGAAGGCGGAACATCCACTCAGATGCCTTGATTTCCATGAAGAACATGGATTCCGCTAAAACATAGAGGTTATGTAAAAAAGACAGTGTTTCAACTTTGGTAAACAGCCTTGTATAGAGGGCCCACCAGCAGGATGGCAACTTCCTCACAGATTTGGTGCCCAGTCGGAATTTGTTCTATTCACCTGGTGAGGCTACTAATGAAGCAAAATAAACAAGCAGTCGAAGAGTTTCACACCAGCAGCTTCCGATTTTTCACACATTACGTAATCCATTACCAATTCGGTGCCCAGAAAAAAGTAACATAATATGTGTTTGTTTTTGCCTCATTGCCTCAATACCGAAAGCCTAAATTTCCACACGTTGGAACGGATTTTATTTAACAAGTTCTCATGATTTTTCCGGATATCTCCTTTGTTCAAAAGATTATTCAGATTACAAAAATCAAATGGTCCATCACCCCCATACAACGTAAATGGATGGCATGCGCTATATCTGGAAAGAAATCCCTGTTTCAAAAATCCAAAAAATCCCAATAGAACTGGGAATTGCAATCGTCTACCGCTCGATTTTTCAGGATATCGGATGCTATGTCCAGTGGGTGGGTTGAACTCCCTTGAAATCTCGTTGCCGAGTGCAAATCCTCTGTTAGGTCTTTAGCAACCTTGGCTTATGCAAAGTGAAGTTAATTATCCTGGCGCCAATTGTTTAGCGAAGCGTTCAGAGTAGGTCAGCCTCCAATAGATATTCACTCAGCCATTCACCCCTCCTGGAAGTGAAAAATGCTTGCACCCTCAAAAATCTTGCAGTAAGTGAAATGAATATAATGTGAACATGTTGATAGGTCTAATAATTTATCTCATTTCTACAGAAGGTTGCCAAAGGTTGCTGAATTTGCTATTTTATTTTGGACTATTTTCAAATATGCGGTTACCATGGAAAAGAACATTTAGATCATTATTCTTGCTCTATTGGTCATGTTTATTCACTTGAAATAACCATGGATCAGCTTTAAAAGAGTACATTAAAAAGCATTGGACTTACTTGCTTGTCTCATCCTTCATTTAAATCCGTTCTTTGTAGTTTTGACCCTTTTTCATAAAGCGATAAATTACTGACAATGATTGTGGTTTTAGTTGCTGACATCTAATTTATAACATTTATCACCTGCTATACTACTATATGAAGGGTGCGTGTGGCGCAGTGGTCGGAGGCGCTGTGCAGCACAATCGATACCCGCGCCCCTTGCCCACCGAGCCTTCCATCCGCCTGAGGTCGGTAAATTGGTACCAGACTTGCCTAGGGGGATAGCTCGATACATCGGCAGGCTACCGCGAGCCATTTGTAAAAGCCAGATATGCATTCAGTCACCTCCAAACGATGCTTGATGAAGTCGAATGCATGACGCATCCCTCAGGGATTGATCAACGCCAACAGCTTTAACCTTCATTTTTATTAATACTACTATATAAACTTTTTTGTCGATTAGTTTCTTATTCGTCTTTATTATTTCCATTTCATGTTAGCAAAGCTTTGATAGTGTCAAAGTAATCGCGTACTTGGCGCCGTGACATAATTGCGAGTAAGCGACCTCTGATCGAAGAGAACACCAACTTCAAAAACGCTCCGCACACTAAAATCTTCCACATGACATCCAGTATTATGGCCTACTAAATGTAGGTATTGGACGCCTTGTGATTAACGACGTCTTCAAGGATACCACACACTCTTATCGAAACTTATCGTCGACGCGTTTTTGTTGACGCTACCACAAAAAAAGCTCTGACCGAACGACTCAGCACACGTGTGTTCCACTTTCGTTGTCGACATCAAAACCAATTTATTTTTCTTTCATCTGCTTCTAAATATGTCATTGGTAAAATCGAGTGATGTAGTACGACATAACAATCATCTCTTAAACCTCGAACCGCTGAAATCCAATGAAATCTTTCGTAGGGTGTATGCTGATGGGTTAATGGTCTCTAGGTTTACCCAGCCGCTTGGAACTATCTGAACCATGAGAAAGGCCATACGTCTAGAAGTTGAGTTCGTCCTTTTCTTAAGCATTGCGGCATTTCGGTACAACACTGTCTATATTCTGGTACGTAATCAACTGTACTGATTAGACATTGAAAACTGTCAGTGGTCACATTTCCACCTAAACCCACACATGAAATCTTTCGATTCGAAAAATGTGATACTCAATCTATGGAGACGATTCAACTCAGCCGTTGTGATGCACACAGCGAATAATTACGAACAGAGAATTCGGTGATGCCCGCTCGAGCCTTTGATAACTTCCGGAAGTCTATTTCCTGATTCCGAAAGGATGTAGGGCTCTATTTGCCCAAGAGAAAGAACTGAACCTGTGACTTCGACTGGATCGCAGAGTGTCTACAACCACTGCCCCAGAGACGTGGACTACGTACGTGGCATGTACATATATATATCCTCGATATTAATTTCCATCAATGAATGGTCCGCCTCCGTGTTCAGGAATGTTCAGCCAGTCGCAAGGGTCTGGCTGCTGGCGTGGCGATGCATGCTTGCAGACTTCGTTCCGCCCAGCCTCTATCAATGCCTTGTTAACATATCAGGCTGTGCTCCCTTAAAAGTAGAAACTGACCGGATGTTTGATAGTTTGTCAACTCTTCTAATTGAAAACCATTTTACTCGATTCCAAATATTCTACCATTTCATGAATTTTCGTAGATTTATATTTGTTTCACGAGGTAAATAATATCCTGACTATTGCTTTCAAACCCTTACCTTAATTATTGCTTTTGTATTGTTTCAACGTTTCAGTGATGGTCAGAGACCATAGAGCGCAGTAGGAAAGAAGGATAAAACTCTCGGCGTTGATCAGTCCTTGAGGGACTCGCCATGCATTCGACTTCATCAAGCAACATTCGTAGATGATTGAATGCATATCTGGCCTTTAGAATGACTCACAGTGGCGTACCAATGTATCGAGCCAGTGCTGCTATCCTATGGCACCAATTGCGGACTCCAGGGATGGAAGGCTTGGTGGGCCATGGGCGCAAGGATCGATTCCACGTGTATGTTGCACGGCGCGTCTGACTGCTGCGCCACACGCACCCTAACCGTAGTATGATAGAGCTCAATAGATCCATGGTTATTTTTGGTTGTTTTCACACAAGAGTTTTTGCTTATTCCTTGAGTTGATGATAAGGAAGGACAGAAACCATCCGAGAATCACGAGATTACAGAGAAACTCATCATTACTTGTGAAGGAAAATGCTTCAAAAACTCGATTTTAGAACCAAAAAAGTGGCCCAGAGAAACTTGCGATTTTTTCGGTTCGAGTGTCAACTGAAATATTGTCTCTCATTATTAAGTGAAATACAACTACAATGTTGCTGAGATATTTGCGAAACTCTGGACCGCAGGTGTCTATGGTGGGGAACGAACGCGCTACTGTCCTTTCCGGGGAGTAACGCGTTCACCACCACACCATGCGGGTCCTTCGTTTCGCATGTCTCTCAGCTAGTTCTATCGATCAGCGCCATCAACAATCACCCTCGCAGTTTTGCAAACATCTCAGCAACATTGTGGTTGTATTTCGCTTAGTACCCCGCCGTGAAAATTGTAGTGCGCAGAAAATAGAAAGTAAAACATTGTGATTTGAACTACAGCCTCGGCTTAACTGGGTTCAATGCCGATGTGGGCTCTCCAAATCAATTCCGGTGACGGGTAATTGCTGATGGCGAAAGATCGATAGAACTAGCTGAGACACATGCGAAACGAAGGACCCGCATGGTGTGGTGGTGAACGCGTTACTCCCCGGAAGGGACAATAGCGCGTTCGTTCGTCACCATAGACACCTGCAGCCCAGAGTCTTGCAGAAAACTACACGTGTTTGAAAAAATTTCGTGTCAACCAGCTCCGGTATGGACATTGTGAAATTCCGTTGCATTTTTTGTCTAGCCGAATCGCTCATTTTTTTCAGTTAACTTCATCGACTTTCAAATTCAATTCAAACAATAAACATTTAAAAACGCAGAAAAACCCCTTATATAGTTTTCGGTCTAATCGGTAGAGATTCATTTGAATCGCAATATCGATTTATCGATCGCATCCGTTACCTTATCAGTGAGCATTCTCCCGTTTTTCACATCAAAGCTCACCTTCCTACCATAGAAGTTTCGTGTTTTTCTTCCCGTTTTAGCACTGCGATTATTTCGTACGCCTGTCCTTTAATGTTATTTCCTTGGGAGCCTTTTTTCATGTAATGGGGCAATCCGGGAAGAAAATTGTAGTAGACCAACTAAATGGATCTCATTCATAAATTAAGTCATTTAACTTCTTCTTTGCCTCTGTTCCTTACACTTTCTAATCTAATCTAACAACTAGAAAAAGAGTCTCCTTCGTTCCATTTTGTCTCGTAATTTTGCTTTTTGCAATACCTTACTCAATGATCCATATAGCGTTCTAAATAATAATTCTTAAAGGTCTCCAGTTTTTATTTTCTTCGGCCTCTCTTTCGTAGTGTTCGAATGCCAGTTTCGTCCTTTTTCTTTTTCTTCCTCAGTCCCGATTTCTCTCTCCACCATTCGCACTCTTTTTTGTAGTATTTAACTACTTACTTAATAATCCAAATAGTCTTTTAAATAGTAATTCTTGACGGTCCTGGATTTTTATTTTCTTCAGCTTCTCTTTGTCAATGTTGATATGCTACTTTCTCTCCCTTTCTATTTCTTCCTCACTCTCCGCCTCTTCTCCCATATCTCTCTCCTCCTATTCTAGATCACTCTTGTTTTCACAGCGTTTTCTGACGTAAAGAGATAAAGAAACTAAGCTAGATAACTGAAGTTTTCGCCGTAAAGAGATATAAGTATGGATTTTGTTTTTAACTTGTAGTCATTTTACACTAATGGCCTTCATAAGTAAATTTCTTTTTTTCTTTTTTTTTTCTTTAGCTGAGAGACAGGCGAAACGAAGGACCTGAATGGCGTGGTGGTGAACCCGTCAGCCCCAGGAAAGGGTAATAACGCGTTCGTTCCCCATCGCAGACACCTGCGGTCCGGAGTTTTGCAAATATCTTAGCATCGTTGTGGTTAAATTTCTTTTGTTTGCATATCAAACAAAGATTGTCTTTCTTCGTTTTCCTCATCTTCCATGAAAACTCCGAAAACTTATTGTTTGTTGTAGGATGATTCTTCGATTAGTGTGGATAGTACCATTTGTCCTGTCACAGTATAATTTTGGCCAGAATATACCAAATGGAGCCAATCCATCGTATCCTGCTGACCATGGCATGTCTAGAGGTGTCGTCAAGCAAATTCTCACTCCGTACAACATCTCTTTGAACGTAAGAGCTTCTCCAACCCTTTTTTTCGTTTCTTCTTCATTAAACTTTTTGCAGAGGTGTAATCAAGTTTTGAGTTCAAATCTTCTCTGCTGATAACTCACCGATGACTTGTTGCTTCACTTATATTTTCCTCTACAGTGAATTTCGTTTTGATTTCGCTTAGTGCGATATACATTGGTGGGCATTTCTTACCATACGTTTTGAATTCCATGCGCACTATCTTCGTCACACATAGCTTTTCATCCAAACTTCTTGTAATCAATCGGTAGTTTGTTTAACTGGTGGACGTTGTTCGGGAACAGCTTTCATTCTGTCCAAATAAATGTACACAAGATAGTTTTTTGAACGAGTTGATTGGCCAGTTGATGCTAATCAATATTATTTCATTTCCAACCACTGTAATGACTTATGGTTGTTGTATAGAAGACGTGGCATGAATAGTACCAAAATGGACCCAACGTAAACTGCTATACAGTCTCAAACGTTGACAGCAATGTGCTTGTACGATGAATCATCGTAACACATTGTAAATAGTAGTATGAATACCATACCCCAAGAGCTATAGAGCTGAATTTGTTCTTTGGTTCAGTAATATTCTCAATCCCGTAAATCGATTGATCGAAAAACTGTCGTCTATTGTCGAAAAACACTCTGTTCATTGAAGTGGTGATGGGATTCCTCATAGATAGGCTTCCTTACCGACTCATTGCTCACGCAGAAATGTTGTGGCACATGGCGAATTTCAGCGTTCACCAACGACGCTCACTGCACTACATTCTGAAAATGCTATGGAAGTGCAAGGTTGGTTTCAAAACAGTGGAATTTTTCAGAACAACGCGGAGAGCAACAATGGAGTGACGATCCAGTTCCAACTTCGAGGCTATTCCAACCCGCAATCAGCACTGCCCAATGGTTGGACGTGCGTATGTCCGTCTGGCTACAACTGCAATTACCTCAAGAGTCCACCCACATGCTATTTCGGCTTCACATTCATCATCTCAGCTCCAGAGTACGATTTTCATTAATCGGAACGGAATATATTTACCATCATTTGTCCAAGCATTCCTGATTTACTAAGTCTAAGAAGTTTCTACAAAGTTCTCTACCAAATTTCCGCTTAATTATCGTAACCTGAAAACACGAATAAACTTGCTTAAGATACCATTTTTTCAGCACTTCTGTGCGTCATCTCGCAACCGATTTCATCACGCTGGACACCAACGGTCAGTTGCCAAGTGCGCAACGAAACGGATGGGATCAGAACTATATAGTACAATTACCAAGCAAACCAGTCAGTGACATTTTTCTGCTTATGTTTTTGTGCTATTGTAATTCCAGGAGCTGGAACAAGGTTAAAATGTAGGAACCCACAAATGCGCAGCTTCTATGTTTTTAACGTGATATGCATTTAGTCAGCAATCGACATCTTTGTTCACCATCTGGGTGCGGTGATCAATCAGGCTGACGGTTCGTTGGTCTCCGTGGACACGCTGACACACGTCGACACCTTCGTCGTGCCGCTCTCGGATGCCCTACCAGCCGTCGGTGGCGTGCAGAGTATGAGCCAGCAACACGCCTACCAAGGAAAATTGCTGGGAACAACGTACGCTCTCATTGCTTTCGGAACAGTAAGATAAAAAAGACAGACTACGCTTATGATGGAACTTGACATTTCAATACCCATTCATACGAGACTACTGAAGCAAATTTTATTTATTCCTTAAACTATAATATCTCCAGGTGTCTCATATTTCGCGCATATACGCCTTACTCGGTTTAATGTATGGTACCTGACATCATTTCCATAGTGCTATTCAATCCTCGATTTCCACTAACGCTTAAGAAAACCTAATGAGATTCCACTCATCCCTGCACACTTATATGTTTTCATGAGTGAGGTCGACCTCAGCATGATTGTTTAGTTTCCTTGAAATCGTCGCTCACGGTGCTGATGTGTTACAGACCTACTTATACATGTTTTCTGCGACATAGGCCTCCTTAGATCTTAAGGCGAGGCATTTAAAATGTCCGTCAGGTCTATGTGAAATATTCGACTTGGTTGAGGCTCCTACCTACGTCTCCTTTTTAAAACAGAGAACAGCTGACTTAAAAAGGAGAGCCCGGGTTTTGGGTCCATCGGTGGATCGATAGCTTCTCTGTGAGGTTCAAATCGGCCTGCGTTGTTCTCCCTTTTCTGAGCGTTCATCCTTTAAGTCGTTTTTTATTGCTGAAGAGAATTTTGTTGCTTGCGCTTTCTACCAATACATTTGCATTCCTATCCTTTCCTTGCTTTGTTTACCTCTGTAAGCACAGTCTTCTCTTCACTGATATTATTCCTCGAAAAGATAATACCGACGGCAAAGGAAACTTCAATAAGAATTCCCAATCAATGGGAGTGGTGGTGCTATAATATCTCCAGGTGTCTAATATGCTAAAATGCTTTATTATTCAAATCAAATGAAAATCGAGTCTAGAACATTCACTAGTTGTTCTCAACTTCTGTTCTTTTAAAAGATGTTTACACTGAAATTTCATCTTCTACAGCTGTTGTTAGACTTATCTTCGTTTTATTCGTTACTACATTCCAGGCTCTACCTATCGTATTCTATTTCGTGCACCGGTTCACTGATCGGACCTAACTGCGATCTCACTTGCTCGCAGTCGCCAATCAGTCTTAACACAGCGTCTTGTCGTTCAAATGCCACCGGATTTTTCTACGTTTGCATCTTTCAATCTGGAGGACAGGTTTCTTTGAAGCATCAATCAGACATGTTGATATTAGGTTACAAATGCAAAGATGTCAGGAGATAAGTATCCATTTCCCGCCTGAAAAACTTTCGTTTACTACAGGTGGATAACTGCAAAAGCTGTCCATGGGGTATAAAGGAGAGCACCTACTGTCAGGACGAGGAAGGCGGCGTTCTTGACCCATACCATGCAGTGAGTTATTCGAATTTTTCTCGAAGATCCCAAAAGCGATTTTCAGTTAACCTCGGAATAGATAAACAAGTTATTGTGCTCTTGATAAGAGTCCACACAGTGCTTACTTCGTTATAACTAGCACTTCTGTAGATTCCACTTCCTCAGAACTTTTATTTTTTCCATAGATTTTTTCGAACCACATAGAAGTTCCATAGAGGTTCGAAATCACTTGTTAGGCTACCCTGTCACCACAAAAGGCTGCCATACTATAGCGATACCATACCAAAAAAAAACGGCGCTCAAACAATTCCATCCCAACTTATCAAGAATCCAGAAACATTCTGGAAGTTTTTAAGTAGGCACATCGATTAATTCTCATAGAATTTTAATGTACTGAGCCAAATTCTCTTTCCAGATTTACCACTTACCATTCTTCAACAGGAGCTATTGATCTTGCATTTGATGAATCTGTAGATTTGAGTACATCATTCACTTCTCCAATGTCGGAACAAAAAAGAGCATTGATTCGGTTGTTTCTAGGGAGTAGTGGACAATGGCTACCGTACAGCTACCATTGTCCTCTCAATTATCTCTATGATCTTCTTCATACTTTTTATATTGGCACTAGTTACCGTCTGCATACTGTAAGTCTTAGAATTATTCATAAATTGTAAGTCTCAGAAGACATCTGTACCTTCTCAGCCGTCGTCGCCAGAAACTTACTGAGAAGGAAGCGACGATTTTCGACAGGAATGGTGGGCCTGCGTCAACTCGTCCACTTTTGTCCGCATCCTACCGAGCCGATCAACCGACGGCTCTTCCACGCTCCCAACCTCCCAGTCTTGATGCTCGACCTGCAAGTGAGTACATTATTGAAAAACAACTGAATGAAAGTGTTCTTAGCTATATAATTCAATTTTTGATCCTAAGGAAGTATTTATTAAGGTTGATAACTTTTATTACATTAAAAGTCTCTTGACAGATCATTTCTACATGTTCTCGTTCTGTTTACACGTTTTTCCGTTTTATTTATGCTTAATAATATTGCTCCAAGGATGGTTAAAAGGATAAAAAAGTATAAAGCTCTCAGCGTTGATCAATCCCTGAGGGATGCGCTATGCATTCGACTTCATTAAGTATCGTTGAAGGTGATTGAATGCATATCTGGCCTTTACAATAACTCGCGGTGGCCTACCGATGCATCGAGTAAGTGCTGCTATCCTCTCAGACAAGTCTGGTACCAATTTGCCGACCCCGGAGGGATGAAATGCTTGGTGGGTCATGGGCGCGTGGATCGATTCCATGTGTGTCACAGTGGCGCCTCCAACCACTGCAGCACACGCGCCAAGGGTGGTTACTGCATTAAATTTTAAATATCGGTTTCTTAACATCTTCTCAAAAGTTTCGAATGGCCTTTGTAGCTCACTAAACTCGAAGTTCTTCGACTTTGCAAGCACATTTTTATATTTTTAAATAGACCCTTATATCAATACAAATAACCGGTTTTGTTTTGTAGTATTTTACAAGAGCGGTGATTACAGAGGTGGACAATGATCCCTTTTTGTTCTTTGTGTTATCAAGCTAGTTTTTTCTAGAATAGTTTTCCAAAGTCCTTAGGAACCGCTATGATTCTGAGTGCTTTTCCTATGAAGTCTTTCTGGATGTATGAAAGCTTACAACACGTTTAAAGATTTCCTAAAGCAGTTTCATACATCGGCAGGTCCCAATTTTAATGTCAGAAACTTTGGGGTTGTCTGTGACCCATTTTTGGTTTGTCATTTCTGTGACGTTTTTCTTAAGATATTCGTTCAGGCACATCGCCCTGGTCCACTACTGTTTGATGGTAAGACATTTTATTATCAGCTCAGCGCCATTGGTCTTCCAACACATTACGTCCGAGATGCACTGAACCATTTGAATCCGCAGATTATTCGTTATAAAATCATAGTCATTTTGTCCTACCAAGATGAAATTCTGATTTCCTAGTGCCCATGACATAGAATTTCTCCACATTTTTGTGTTAAGACTTATATTTCGAACACGAAAACAACTCAGCATTCGGGATTTCGTCTAGCAGGACACAGTGGTGTTCTACATAGTATCCTATATATCCGTAGCTGTCACTCTTGCGTTGGAGATTTGAACGGTTTAGATTTTGTTCATGGTTTTTGAAAACTCTATTTCTAAACACAGCTAAAATTAGAATGTTACTCTAAAAAAGTTATCGATAGAAAGCAAACCATTGCGGAAAGGTCGACTTTGGGCTTTGTGTTTTTCACAATGCAGAATGTCTAACGGCACTCCTTCACCATGATAACTAACTGCTTACAATCCACAAAAATTTATCCACTTAAATAAACTTATTTAATTGTTAGTATTTGAAGCGTAGAGACAATTATTAACATTTCTCATCAAAAATTTCACTTCTATAGAAATGTCTAAGCCTTATGAAACTAAACAGAAAACAGTGGAGTGGTTTTCTTTGTGTGACCTAATTAACCCAAGCGACAATCAAGACCTCCCAGCGGTTTACCGTCTCATAGTGGCTAGGAGGTGTTCCTGGGTGTCGGGCTGCGATGTACAGCGGGGAGATCCATTCCTCTGGCAGGGTCTCCCAAACTGAGAAAGAAGCCGACGTCTCCACTAGGAAGCCTAGCTAAGAGTAAATGAATACCAGGATACGCCATCGTCTCGATATCAAAGTCGCGTAGTGGCAAATCTGCCTCTGATCCACAAGGGCTGCGACTGCCCGTGGTGGTGAAGACCTGGAGCATACATTGGCCAGGCTGACCTCGGTATTCCAGGGAACCACAATGGCTTAACCAGCAAAACTCGGAAAAAGTAGAAATTATACTGGAGCCCGCGCAGCCAATGAGGACGGTCTAGCGAATTATCGAAGTAAATAAGACAATCCACACAGCGCTCATCTTGTGTTCGTTTGCTTTAGAGATCATTTTTCTTGAATGAAAGCAAATACATCCTAAAACTCATACAATAGTATACACAAACTGCACAATTTATTCCTGAATGTATGTGAACCTGCACCGGAATCTTTCTTGCTGAAGGTCCTAATCTGTCTAAAGACTACATAACACATTAATTGGTAAGAAACAACCTAAGCTGGAAAACTGAAATCCGCATGTAGCTGTATTTTCGGCACTAATTCTTTCCACTAAAACCTCCGCGTTTATAACGACATCGTCAAAACTTTTCTTTTCCAGAGTCATCGATGCGGAAGGCAATGTCGCCACCCGTGCATCTCAACGACACACCCGACACTAGCTTCAACAGCGACCTGCCGCTCGTGACCAGGCCAAGCCGTAGTGAAGTCGTTTAACCCGATCTCGGTCGAATTCGTTCAGCAGGCTCAGAATGTCTCAAAAGTACCCTTGTTAAAATTTCACTCACTTGAAATCGTTTTGACTACAAGAATTTTCATTCAGAACGGTTATGTACCATTGCCTTATAACTTTTTCTAGGAAGTCTTTGGTAAAGTTATGGCACCCTGTGCAAATCTCTTATGAGAGGCATGTCAGTGTAATCCGTTCTAGATAATCACGGATCAGTGTTCTTTCACCACAGCAGACTAAGGTTCACTAAAGTCTTCCTACCAAGTCGGTGCACTTACCTCATGACCCTGTCACAGAAATGGCGGAATCATTTAATCAGATAAAATGTCAGAGTGCTATCGATTTTTTCTGCTTCAAGTGTTTCACCAATTCTCATTATTGGAAGCAGTCGGTCATCCAAAGCAATATTTGCCAGGAAAAATCCCTAAGAATTGCGAAGAGCTCACAGACGAGTTGCGCAATCACTCCTTACGTAAGAGTCAGGGGATGTACTGGGCGTAAACAGCTTTACTGAACTACAAGTGAGATTGTTCATAACCTCAGCAGAATACATATTTGACGAGTGGTGTATAGATCCCTGTTATTATAACAAGCTTTCTTTTATTCCTTGCTGCCTAACATATGCTCGATTACCAGAAAAATAAAAATCCTATTGTTCTAGCAATGGAAAAATCTCCTCAGAATCTTCTATATGATTGCAGTTTTGCTGAAAGTAGAAAACCTTAGTTTTTCCCAGCTCCGTGATAAATCAGAAATCGGGTTCTGCTTCATTCTTTGCATTACCATAGCCGAACCATTAAACGCTTTGGTTAACTCTGTCTACGTCACAACGGTGTGTAAGCCGACGGCATTGATCCCACTAACGATTTGATCAGTACGCACCTTTTGTACTATGTCTCCCATTCACAATCTTGTAAGTTTTCGCATCAATTTGATGCATTGATTTAAAGCATTACAATCCGGTAGAATCAAATCATCCTGCTTTAAATCCGTCCTGAAGTGTTTTTTGACCACGACCATTTTCCAAGCCTCGGAAAAGATCTATGTATCACTTGCATGTACGCTTTTAATTCAATTCGTGTCATTATTTTTATTTCACCAATTTTGACAAATGTTGCTCCATTCTGTGTTTTGTAAAGATGTGCAATAAATTTAATTTGTTCACTTTTTAATGTACAGAATAAAGTCCTCAGTTCTTTTTTTACACAATCTGGCGTCATATGTACTGCTCGAATCCCAGCACATCTTGCATTCGATTCGATTCCTCGCATCCATCATCTACTATGGTTTTCGAACCTTTGCATGTGGGTTCGTCTGCTCTTGACTGAGGATTTTCGTTTCATCATAAATGCTGTTGAATGATGCTCGAGGCAGTGCTTCCTGGAATCTTGAGATAGCCATACTGGGTTGCTCCGACATGGATTGAAGATCATCATCTTGTCCAAGAAAAGTCTGATACCAACGTCCCGGCACCGGAAAATGAGAGGCTTGGTCGGCACAAAGCGGCGTCGAACCACAGCCTGATTAGGTTAAGCCGTCTGCTTAATAAACGGGATGCCTACTACTGCGCTACCTGCTCCCTATTATCTATTATCAAAAATTGAAACTCCTGATAAGGTTCCCATTTATTATTTTACTGAATATTGAGTGTGTGTAGTGTAGTAGTTAAACAAGCGGTGCAATGTAAACAGGATTTTTGGTTCACCCATGCGCTCCAGATTAATCAAACCCTTCACCTTTCTGGGATCGACACGTTCGTATCAAACTTTTCTGGAAGGATAAAAGCAAAGACTGATACATCGGTACGCTCCTACAGGTTACTGTATGAGCGAATTATGCATTAGATCACTTCTGTGACGTTCGGTGTAGTTGAACGTGCTATCTTTAAAGAAGTGGTCGACGCTAAACGTTTTACATCCAACTTTTTTATTAAACACTACAAGTAAGGGACCACAAAATTCACAGACAATGGTCAACAAAAGCACTTCGGTAACCGGCAAGTGTGTGACAATGATGCGATTATTAGGTTGGTAAGTACGAAAATGTACTAGAAATACATTGTCCGAATGAAAACGGTGCAATCTTCGATAGCCGTTTGTCTGGCTGCCGTTTTCTCACCTCGTTGCTACCGTCACTGATTCGCTGGACTATGTAAAACCTTATAGTATTCCTTTTAGCATGGGTTAAGTACGTTACGCTGTCCTCGATTGATCGGTCGACTGGTCGCAGTAGCCGCAACGTCAGAAATTTTTGGTGTCCTAGGAAATTCCTAATCGCAGGATAGCAAATTCCCCACCATTTAAATCGGATGGCTATCTTGGAGAGTTGAGAATGTTGGAAAAATTATGGCTATCTTAGAATTCTATGGAAAATCAGTATAGAATAAATTCAACACATCAGCATAATGATAAAGGACCGTAAATCGCGAAGCTTAAGCCAAATTGACGCAGGAATCCGATCCCATCTAGAACGGCTGCAAAAAACAACCCGAGTTTATGAAGTGCTGCAACCCATGCATACCAAGTTAGGACGACGAATCTGAGCGTTTTAGTAGACTTTGAAGCTGTGAATTATAGCCAAAATGATGCTGAGATATTTGCAAGACTCCAGACCGCAGGTGTTTCCGATGAGGAACGAGCGCGCTATCGTCCTTTCCGGGGAGTAACGCATTCGCAACCATACTATGCGGGCCTTTCGTTTCACACGCCTCCCAGCTAGTGAATTACCACAAATTTCGTGGATTTCAGCTTTAGAATGAGGATGAAGTAATGCGAGAAATAATCATATTTGAAAAGACCCTAACTTAGAAGCATCACATAGTATCTAGCAGATTCTCATGCATACCAACCTTGTACACTAATTATCAGGTCCAAATAAAATCGATCTCTTATGGTCGATCTCATATAAATTTGTGATTGGTAGAAATGTTCAGCTATCTATGATTTGAACATATACGGCGTGAAGTAGAAGCAGAGGAATCACCAATGGGACGAGACGAGTTTCCCTACTGGACGAATTGCAGTAGTGGCGATCGTTGCAGCAGCACAACGTCCCCGTCATTCCGGCGAAGTCGGTGTTCATGCAGGTGTTCCGAAGTGCCTACAGCAGTACTACCACTACTTTCTTTAAAGAAATGATGTTTTGATCCTCACCGAGTGAAATCACAATTTAAGTGCTGTTTGAAGAAAACATCCTTTCAAGTTTTCATAAATTGAACTTACTTTAAAAAAAATTATTTTCCATCGATTTTAAATCTAACAAATCAGAAAACCTAAAATAAAGAAGACAGTGCATCATTTTTTACTACAAAGCAGATCTTACGACACCTATGACATTCATGACAGTGGTGGTTTTTCCAGAGTAACACAATCATTCGTCAACTAGAGTTCTTTAGGAGTTGAAAGTTCGAAAGACTTATAGAACGTAGTTCCTCACAACAGTTTACCGCCTTACCGTTGCTAGGAGGTGTTGTGTCGGGATGCGATGTACAGAGTGAGGATTCATTCCCAAGCAGGGTCTCCCGAACTGAGAAGGACCCCGGGGTTTCCATCAGGAAGCATAGCTAAGAGTAAACCAATACGTGGATCCACCACCGTCCTGGTATCAAACTAGTCGCATGGTGGCAAATCTCTCTCAGATGTACAAGAGTGCCTCTGGTGGTGATGATCTGGGGTAGGCTTTCGCCTGGTTGACCTCTGGACTCCAGGGAACCACAATGGCTAAACCAGCAAAAGCAAAACTCCAAAAAAATAGAGATTATGCTGGGGCTCTCACAACCAGTGAGGACGGACCATCCAAGTATCCAAGCAAGTAAGTATAGAATAAAGTTTGTTCAATCTCGTTAAGACTATGTGTAATTTGTCCAAAGCATTATTTCTATTTGAAACTTTGAAGACGAATTCTTTCAAACATTAAAGAGGAATGTTGAACTTTCTAAAATTTTCTCATGCAAGTGCAGAATCCACCAAAATCAATTGCCCAATTTTCAAGACCAACTTTCCGTTCACCTTGGCAATGTTCAGTAAATGTTTTCTTGGCCAGTTGATACATGGTTTCCGTAACACCATCTAGTCAAAACATCTGACGTTTTGCTTGCTTCAGAGTCTTCTTTTTTTCGTTTTTGAAAATGAAATGTTTTTTCTTCCGTTGAAGTTCAAAAAGTAAAGAGGAAAATGTTAAAGAAAAAGTTTTGGGAGAGTGAAGAATTAGAACGCATAAAGATAATCGATAAAGACGGAAAGTACAACTCCTACCTCAAGTTCCAATTATGCTCTCATCATTTCGTTATTCTATTATACACAGGTCTAAAGTAATAGTTATTTCTCATAGAGTGCTTTGCTCTATTTCACCAGTGAAATACATTTACCTACTGAACCTGATCCATGAAATCAATACAATCATTGAAAATGGGAAAAAAATAAGAGAAAAAATTTACATTGCAGAACATGCTCGAGCAGCCCAACTTCACAATATCGTTGAGACTCATGTGTTCACGAAATGTGTAGCAATACGACTCGCCCAATCCGAGAAACACATTGCATTCCTCTAAAACCAGACTCCTATTCAGGTTATCTGACTTTCCTTCAATAGAAATACATTCTATTCCTTGTCTGATCTATTTTTAGCTATGGCAAGTCTCCTTCTGAACGGCAATAGCGACGACTGGTTGTGGTGGTGACCTGCGGCAGACTTTGACCAGGTTGTCCTCGGGACTACAGGGAACCACAATGGATAAACCAGCAAAACTCGGAAAAAGTGGAAACTATGCTGGGGCCTGCACAGTCAATAAAAACGGGATATCCGAGTATCCAAGTAAATAAGTATTTGTAGTTATTAAATAACGAGAACAAAATTTGCAGCTCAGTCAACTTCGCACACTTCAACTATTTCCTTCTCGGGACCATTTCTAACACTGCACAGTCCAGATGAGCTACCAAATAGCAAGCTAAGAAAAACCCAGAAATTAAGTGGAATAGAAACTATTACCACGGATCTCCCTCATGAGGGATTTCGAGCCGGTTAGTCGTGAGGCTACGTGGCGCGTCCACAGGTAGCAGATAGGAGGTTAATTGCGGATCAAAAGCGACCTCGGCTTCCCTGAGACGCAGGTGGATCCGGGGGATGGACTCCATGTTTCTGCTCCGCCAATTTGGCACATACTTTCTGTACTTACCAAGCGCATCGATGTATGCGTGTGTGGGTGCGTCCCAATTTATGCAGATTGTGTTCTGCGAGTCAATTCGCCCAAAAGCCTGCAATCAAGCGACAGGGAAGTAGATGGGTGGTGGTTAGTTAGAAGTCGCCTCTAGCAAATAAGCTCCATTTCCACTCCGGAAGAGACTGGCAAAGCACCCGTGAGTATACCTAGCCCCACTTTCAGAGCCTAGCAAGCTATACGTGGGTATCAAAAAGCTAGAAACAGTAAAAGAAATGGGCCTCGTTCACATAAGTAAGGGAGTGCCCCGAAGCGCCGACCTGAGTCAACGGTCGAGAATCAAAGGTACCGTTCTGTACGCCAAACAGTCGAAGATAAGTTGGGCCGGACACGTAATGCGTATGAACGACAACCGATGGACAAGAGCCGTTAGTGACTGGATTCCTTGGGATATTAAACGCACTGCAGGAACACCACCGACCCGATGGTCAGAGTTCTTCACGAAAAGCGCAGAAGAAAGATATAATGCTCGACGAGTCCCAAAAGCGAGCAGAATCCACCCAGCTGCTCTTGCACGCGACGAGGAAAAATGAAAATCTACTGGCGCCCGCTCGAGTCACTCGATCGTCAACAGGACTACAGGTGATACAGGTGAAAAACTATTTAAGTTAGATAAGTGAAGAAAAATAAACGTCTGCATTTATGCGAGGTACGTCCAAATGTGGTGTTCCACTTAGTAAATGTTCTTTTCGATGTAATCCATTCGAAGAGGTAGAGCGATTGGCACACTTTGAGCTAATACTAGAGCAGGAGTCTGCGTACTACAAGCGATGTCTCCTCACTGCATTGCATTACTGCCCACGATACTTTGCTTTGCTTGCTTATGAGGTCACTTCTCATTTAATATATAGACATGCGCAATCTTCTATTCGTTGTGTTCGTTCTTTTGCCAATGGTACTCCTGAAAGAGATTCGGGTTCTTTACGAACTGTGCTGATAATTAAGAATATTTGGTTTTTTCTTAAGTTTTCATATTGAATTCCATTTGAGCGCAGGGTTTCCTGGAACGTGTATGACTGCAGGGCTGAGACACTTCCTGGTCCTCAGAACAGTGACTCACGTCGACCGCTCTGGGTTGAAAGCCTTCTGATCCGAATTTTTCCAGAATGGTAGCAATTCCTACTGTTAGTCGGACGGTTCATCAAAGACAATGCAAGAAGCGACACGCCTCCAATGTGCTATCAAATTTGTAATTCATTAGACAAAAGTGCCATGGTCGTTAAGTGCAATAGCAGACAAAAGAAGTATACTGGCGCCCACTTGTAACTTTACAAATCTTCTGAACCTCTCTAAAGCACACCTGAGTCTTGGTATTCGTCCTGCCCGACAATATACTTCAAACCGGAGTAACATCTAATTCCGTCGATGACTTCAATGTAAAAGAAAACTACATACAATGCAGAGCAACACCGCATCGGCTGCAACGATCTGGAAGTATAGGTGGCATTACATCACAGTTGAAACCATCTACACACTTTACAATGCATAAAACTAAAGAGCAGATTATGTCATTTATGAAACGCGTAGCAATATAGAGCGGTGAGGGAATACAATTACAAAATTTATGAACATTTGAAAGAGTTTGATAACCTTAAGCAAAAAAGAGCTCAAACGTGACGATAACAGTTTTTTGCTCTGCTTCATATATGCTTATATGCTTAAAAGCAATTCTTCGTATTTTTGTTGAGCAAGCGCGAGGTGTTATTATTCTTTATTCACGAATAAGCTGACGTTTCTGCGGATTTCGCCTTCCTCAGAGCCTGCCCACTATTCTCCTCCAGAGGCGGTCCTCCAAATATTGAGCACAAAAGTTTTCCTTGGTCTCGCACTTCTTCCACTTGGCGAACATCCGGTTTTGTCGGCTTCGTAGACAGGTGCGTAGTATTCGCAATTCGAAGTCCAATACTCGGTGACTGTCCTCTGGTAGTCCTCATACGTCGTGTAGTCAGCTTATTCATGAATAAAGAATAATAACACCTCGCGTTTGCTCAACAAAAATACGAAGAATTACTTGATCAATGCCGAGGTTAATAGAAAGTCGGTCGTGGGAGTTACTTATGAAAGCATTTCAATACATGGTTGAAGTATTGAAATAGTAAACAAATGGTCGCATCGATTGATGACCGTGAATGGAACGACGATGTTGAGCCACTATTGAGATGAAGGAGTTAAACAAATTTGATGATAGAATTCATGTGGAAATGTTAACGTTCGAGGCGCGTAGCACTGTAATATTTCTACTTCAGCGACGCGCAGAGGTAAGAAAGTAGTGTGCAATGTAAACGTAGTCATCGGTTCGATCTCGGGCCACGGGTTCAGAACGCCCTCCATTCTTTCTGAGTCGGTAAATGGGAACTAGACCTGTGTGAAAGCACAAAAGCACTGACTTGATGTAAAAATGAATGTGTTGTTTAACTGATACTTGATCCATCGGTAGGATGGCATCAGAAATTGATTAAAACCCAACGCTTTATCCTGTATCTTTCACTTCTATACCAAAGTTTTGAGAAAGTCTTCGAAATTCTATGCATGTGTACTCGGTTGCTGCTTAAGAATTTTCGTCTTCACTACAAATTCTTCTTCATGATTTTGGTTGAATGCTGGTAGAGTTGATTCACCCTAGAAACCTAAGATAGCCGTGCTAGAGTGCTGCCACGTGAATTTGAGGAAGGAAACTGTTCCCAAGCAAGTCTAGCACTAATTTCCCAATTTGAAAGAGATGGAGAACGTTTGGTGGACCTGGGATGGTGTAGAACAAGCACTTAGATTGATCGCGCCTTCCTTTCAATGAATGGTATCACTACAACCGCGCTACCCGGCTCCTAGAAATAGTAATAACAGTACAAAATTGTGAAAAGATCAGCAAAACATGTACTCGACTGCAACGACGAACAAACGATGCTGCCGAAGAGTTCTTGGAGGAAATTCACGTTTTTTGCAAGGGTAAGTAAGGTGTTATATGCGAAAGAGTTGTCTGTTTCCAAGGATGGATCAGAAAAGCAACTAGTACCACTAACAGGCTGACGCAGTATGCGAAAATCACTTATGGTAAAGCGCAGAATCAGTCGATTGCTAGATCTACAAGCGGTTAGCAGAACGGTCTACTTCCTGGGATGTGGAGTGTGTACATACGATAATGAACAATAGAGCAGAAAACACGGAATACCAAACAAATTTGTGACATGGAAGAAGCCATGAAAAAGGGGAGATAGAGAGTGCTTGGGAGCAACATCAGAAATTTGAAAATTTGTGAAAAATCCCAATTCAGGTAAAATTGCTTCGTGAGGACTATTCTAACACAAACGGTTACGTTGACGGAAGGCATCAAATGCTTATACAAGAGTAGTAAGTACGAACTGTAGAAAGAGCTTTATGGCGCATTCTTACACGACGTGAAGTCATCGACATCATATTGATGAGGAATAAGATCAACTAATGCAACACCTTACAACAATAATTGGCAACCAAAAGCTCGAGCGCTGTTGAAAGACTCCTGGGATAGAATTAATCGTGTTATGCATGTCTATGTCGGAAAGCCAACGCAGTTTAGCACTCAGATATAGAACTGGAGATAATGAGTAGCTTCGTGAACGTATCAGAACATGGAAGAGGAAAATACAGAGATCTGCGATCAATTTCTCGACTCTGTGGTTCCACCTGTTTAGGTTAAAGCTTAACATAGAAAACCTTAAAATCCTCACATAACGGAGGAGGGATAAACTTCATGCTGGAGGGAACGATCCATCGAAAAGATGAAGTTCGCAGGGACTAGTAAAACGCAGGTGAGACGGAAAAATCCGGAGTTCCGATTAGGACGATGTCGCGTCGCAAATGCCATGATAGACACTTCCAATGTCAATTATCATGCTGCTGATGACAACGGTGATGATTCATTTTCTATGAGAGAAAAGTGTTCCACCTTTTTGGGGGAATAGGTTGAAGGCATTTAAGCTATGACTCACTCAGTCATGAATTCAACTATGAATTCAATTGGTACACAGCAAACGACATTATTTTTATGCATAGCTTTAATCCATGAAATAGCGTGAATGAAAAGGCAAGAACTGTGATTTGAATGTTACGAGGAAACCAAACGTTCAGCTTTTTTCACCATTCTGCGTTTTACTCTTACGTTTAAAAAGCTCGCCTAAATTCTACAAAAGCGTTGAAACCAGATGTTCAACTTTTTATATCTCGTTCGCAGTAACTCCACAGGAAGAAAAAATGTCCTAATAGACAGATCATAATGAAATTCTACTAGAATATTACTGCCTCAAAACAAGTAAAATGTTTAGGAAGATATGATTCAGAAACTGCAACCCTCAATTAGTGACAAGGAGTTCTAGTTACTTCATTAAGACTGTTTCCGAAGACGAAACTACTTTCTCAAATCTAGAAGTAAAAAAGAACGCTTGGACGTCACCTTAGGATAGACGGTGAGAAAGGAAAGAACTGGTGGTGTGCTCAAACGCAGTAGTGATAGAGGGATAAAGACAAAGAACTCGGCGTTGGTCAGTCCCTGAGGGATGCGCCATGCACTAGACTTCACCACATATCATTAGAGTTGAATGGATGCATATCTAACTTCTACAGTGACTTGCGGTAATCTAGCGATTTATTGCGTCAGTACTGATATCTTCCCAGACAAGTCTGGTACCAATTTTTCAATCCCAGAAGGATGGAATGCTTGGTGAGCCCATTATGCGGTATCGTACCAACGAATATGTCTGTATTTCAGGTAGGTAGGCTTGTTCTAAATGAGACAAAGCGGATCTACGGGAAGAATAAAAAAGATCTCAGAGGATTTTTGACGGAAGAAAGGAAAGTCAACTCACTGCAGGAGAAAAATTGGTGAACAGCAAGAGGAACGTACTAGTTGCACTTTTTAGCAACATAGTAACGGGCCGAACGCTCGAGCGAAACAGTCGAAAATTGAGAATGCATGTCGTACGAACATAATCGACATTGTAGCGCACGGAAAACATCACATCGCTGTCTGTCTATCATTCATTCACACCATCACCACGAGGACGAAAAGCTAAACATTTCAAATTAGGCTCGAAAGAAGTCGTTTCGACTAGAATAAGAAGAGGACAAGTAAATCCGTGGTGAACGCGTCACTGTACGAAGTGGAAATCATTCAGAACTTTCCAACTATCACACTATATCGAATGTACTCCTACTGACAAATGAGAAGCTGGGGTTAGAATTTCCATTAACTCATGTTGCACACTAGTCGATGTTCTTCACATGTTCAGTGCGAATGAAGAACATTACAGTTTCTCGTCCAAACTGCTCTTTACGTTTCTGGTGATAACATAAAGAGCTACGTAGCTACGAATAGCTCGAATTCTAAGACTTCTAAGGCAATCCCCCAATGAAAACATTAAACTCCTTATCGGCTCTACTACTTGTGGAATAAGTCTATTCCTGCAAGATACTGTCGTTTGAAATCCATGAAATTCCCTATCCACGATGTGACAGTGAACCTTCAAGACGTTACGAATGAAGAACGTTATACCTTCTCGTCCGAAGTCCTCTTTACGTTTCTGGTGATAATGTAGCTAAGAATAGCTCGGATTCTAAGGCTTTTAAAACAAGCTGCAGAAGTGAAATATTAAACTCTTCATCGGCTCTACTACTTATGGGATAAATCTTCTCCTACAACATAGTGTCGTTTGAAATTCATGAAAATCCTTACACACGATGCGACAGTGGACCATCGAGACGTTACCTCTTTGGACATTTGGATGGTCTTCGCGAGTACCGTAAGACCCAGAAAATCTACCAATCGTTTCTTTCTCGCACAACTGTTGTCTATGGTAGCAACTTGCTTCCACGATGTGACGTCCATGAGGCACACTCAGCCGCAACCTATAAATCGCTTCCATTTGGGAATGTTGATAGTTGACGTAAGCCATAAACACATCCAATTATCGTTTAGGTGGTCATCAGTGAAGACCGTTGTGTGTTTCATCCGAGAACAAGTCCGTAGCTCTTTTCGTCCTTCTGTTATATGTTCTTCCCATTATACGACTGATCCATAAATGTATAGCTATTGTGTATCGCAAGAGGTCCTATATATGTTTCGCTATTGATATATATTCTTTTGGATCATGAAGATGGAATCCGCCTAGACGACCTGAACTGCACATTCCGTGTAGACATTGTGAGTGTCGGTTATATTGCAGAGGATAATGCCCAATCACTCCATGGGTAGTGCGCGCAAACGGCCTGTGGCCTCCCCGAGAGATCTGGACTACACCGATGATTCTCTTCTTTTTCCGTGTAATTGTTCTTTTATGATGCTTCCTATGTTCATCAAATGCCTTCGATTTGTTCACCGTCGCACTATGACTTTTTAATGAACTGGTTTTTCCGATTTATTTGCAGTCTTATCGGTATTTCCATTTTGTTGTTCTCATTGATCATCGTCTCTTCTTCAGTCGTATTTCTCAAGAAGGTGCTAATTGAAATAATACCTATCAAATTAAATGGAGGTGATACAATCTTAGAGTTGACTAAAGGACTAGGAATAAAGCTTCCGGCGTTGATCAATCCCCGAGAGTTGCGCCAAGCATTGGACTTCATTAAGCATATTTAGAGGTGATTGAAAGCATATCTGGCCTATACAGTGACTCCCAATGGCTCACGGTGGCCCGCCGATGTATGTTATCGCCGTTATCCTGCGATACAAGTACCAATTTGCCGGCCTGGATGGATAGAAGGCTTGATGAGCCCGGAGCGTGGGATCGAAGCAACGTACACGTGTATTATTTCGTCAATTGGTTTGTTTCCATTTATCACCATCCTAATCGATTTTCGTCCATCTACACAATCGACAAGTTCGAAGGCGATTCATGTACGCTGCAATAGTGCGGTATTCTATCAACACACACAATCACCGTTGACCGTGCGGAGGTTAGAAAAATCGTAAACTCGTCTGCGATTTGAACACGCCAAACGATATAGACGAGAGAAAACCGAGAAGAAGCGAGTTTCGATCAAGAGTTCGAGAAGTGGATTACACTTCACATTAAAGCCATAGAATAGGACTGAGGTGGAGGTCAGTATGCCTAACACTTCCACATGCTTAAGACTTCGATATTCTCGCTATCATTCGGATCAACAACCTGAACAATTCAATATGTGCTTCATTTTTGTGGTACCTTGCATGGCTCTGATCCACGATTTTAGAAAACTCTTTCAGTTCCGCTCCTATAGCCGCCTTTTTTTGGTTTAGCTCTAAGATAGTAAGTCCATTTCTGCTTCTTTGTGCTTCATTTTCAAACGGGAAGAGAGTAGTACGAGCCAAAATGTCATAAGCTAGTGAAGTTGCCGGCGATCGACTGGCCTCAAGGTCGTCGAAAAGCAAATCACTGATGCAAAGCTGTAGCTCCAAGCCGATGAACATTCAATTTCGAATACGCGAAAACTGACCATTCTTAGGACCAATACGCCTAACGACATCAACGTTTACCACTCTCTATTTATCATACAAAGGATGAAAGTTCCCTGTGGTAAACCAGCAAAAAAGAACTTGCTGCAACTAAATTAGGGAGAGAAAACACTGATTTAAATGATACCTTTTCCACTACGAACTACTCATTGCAGCTCGAACTCACCACCTCACTGGCGACAGCGGGTAACAAAATCCTTTCTAAGGCTATGAAGAAAAACGTTATCGAACTCTTGAACTTATCAGAAATTGCTCCATTTAATTATATGCTACTTCCCTTTTTTGCAAAGAAAAAGAAGGTATAATCACAATCTTAACTCTTTTATTTACTGCCTTTTTCTTCTTAATGGCAGGTTAAGTTGCGAAATATAACTCGTATGAAATGCTGAGATATTTGCAAAACTCCGGACCACAGGTGTATGCAGTGGAGAACGAACACGCCCTGTTGTCCTTACCGGGGAGCAGCGCACTTCACCACTACACCATCCGGGTCCTACGCTCTGCGTGTATCTCAGCTACTTCTATCGATCTTTTTTGCCATTATTTCGCAACATAACCTGCCATTAAGAAGAAAAAGGCAGTAAATAAAAGAGTTAAGATTGTGATTATAACTAAGCCTCAGCTTAACTGGGTTCAATGCCGATATTGGCTCCCCAGATCAACCCCGTTGACGGGTGATTGCTGATGGCAAAAAAGATCGATAGAAGTAGCTGAGATACACGCAAAGCGAAGGACCCGGATGGTGTAGTGGTGAAGTGCGCTGCTCCCCGGTAAGGACAACAGCGCGTGTTCGTTCTCCACTGCATACACCTGTGGTCCGGAGTTTTGCAAATATCTCAGCATTTCATACGAGAAAAAGAAGGTAGTTCGAATTCTCTGAAGAGACGGCACTATGTGCACTTTCATTATTTTTTATTTACTGGTTACTCTTCTTTAATGGCAGGGTATTATGCGAAATATAACCATAATGATGCTGAGTTTACAAAACACAGGACAGCTGGTGTCTGCGGTGGGGACGGAACACACTATTACCCCTTCCAGAGGCCTAACGTGTTCTCCACCACACCATACGAGTTCTTCGTTTGGTTTCTCTCTCAACCGTGTTATTGACCTATGAACGCTACCAGCATCGCGCGGATGAGAGAAAGGCGAAAGGAAGGACACGCATGGTGTGGTGCTGAACGCGGAAAAGGATAATAGCGTGTTCGGTTCACACCGCAGACACCAGCGGTCCGGAGTTTTATAAATATCTCAGCATCACTATGGTTATGTACACTTTCTCAACAAGCCTCCTTTAGGTGTCGAATAAGACATAAACCTAGGTGTCGAACAATTCTCGGTGCATTCGCTTACCTTTAGTTGACTGCGTGACGTACTTACCCTTTCTTTTAGCTGGATCCTGGAGAAGTAAGTCCTCCATGGTTTCGCGGTCGACGATGGCTTAATACACTTTACAGATAATAGATGCATGCCCTGTCAATCCTACCCGAGTAACTAGACATCCATTTTCTAACAAATTTGAATATTTTATCAACATATTGGCCCATATTTACGAGGAATCGTGTGGGATGCAACACAGTTTGGCTGCTAATTTTTCGGTTGGACGAGATTGTCGTTATATGAGTCTTGGAATAGCCATGCGAAGGCTTTGCCAAGTCTTAATGACAAGCGGTCATCAGGGCTTGTGAGGTGGATCCTTGAGTCTAGGTTCCCATATAGATGAAAATGATTCGCAGCCGTGGCCAACTTTTAGGTGGGATTCAGCTCGGATGTGTGGAACTCCTCATCCTAAGAGATGTTGCTGGAAGATGAACATCCCTCTGTATATCATACTAAGAACACCCCTAGGCGCATTACGATTCACTTTTTTGTCGAAGATTGAAGATTCAAACGCTCTCAAGGAAAATTTTGTTCGAACGACTCTTTTTTACTAAGAGAATTTAGCACTAACTAAACAATGGTGAAAAGGAAAAATAAGAAGTCACTTCACTAGTTATATGATGGTGAAACTAGGTGGAACTTAGTCAAACAATGATGTGAATACAAACGACCATTTGACAAGGTCAAGAGGAACAATAACGATTGTGTAAAGTGCATCACCTGACATCATGGAAGACCGTGCTTTGTCAGTGATCGCGATCGCACCAAATTCTCGTGAATCTTGTAGGAATCGAAACTCTTCTGTTTGAAAAGTGAAAGCAACGTATTTCACTTATCGAACTTTCAACTAGTTGTTCAACTCAGATATCTCCCAAGTCGGAAATTATGGAGCTAAGGGTCAAATCGACACCCAATTTGAAGACATTTGCAAGAATTTAGTAGTTGAAATTAACCATTCAAAAGTGTGCTCTCTTAGTACGGAAATCTCTTTTAGACACATGCATCTACAAAAGGTGTGTGACAGCACTTTGATTTTGGACAGGTACAACTGCTGAGGCAACTAGACGGCTCAATTCTGTCTAAAACATCGCGTGATCGTTATTGGTCTTCAGCAGGGTCTGAAAACGATGATGTTGAAGGGAACATCATCGGTCCCAATGTGGCAATTAGGCGGAATAGACCGATACACCTCGCAATCACTGCACTCATTCCTCAGGAAGGCAAATCAGACACTTCTCGTCCGTTCTACCCATCTCATCCAAGTTGTGCCCACCATATTATACCCTCAATGAACCCGAAACATGTAGACGCTCCACTTCAAGACATTGGAGACGACAGTTTCTCGCTGCGCTCGCAATGACTCCTACCGGCGTCATACCGGCCACAATATCCCCTAATGGGTTTCCCGCCTCTTTTTTTTACGCTTCCTTTCTATTGTTCACCTTTTTTCCGTACCTTTGAACACAGTTTCCATACTTCTGTTATCCCATGTGTCCCCTATGTTCTCCTATGTGCATTCGGTGTTTTGGTTCCTATACAGCTGTGTGATGAAGAACAAATGTCTTCGAGATCAATTTTCAACATATCAATTATGGTTGAGGTAACAAGGCTTCATAGCTAGCTATAAGAACAAACTGCGTTGAAGCACATTAACGGATGCATGGTATTTGAACAATGAGCCAATTTGAAGATATCTCCTCGATCACTGCGGAAAAACCTTCCCTGTGTGCCGAACTTCAATGTTCAAGTACAGCACAAACGTCTTTGATGTTTCCTTGTAAAAGGCAAGTGTTTAGCAGCCACTCTCTTCACCAGCAATAGTTCCCCGGCTACGAAATTAACTCGTCAAAAAAGGATCTATTGTGAATCCAATAATTAAAGGAATAGAAAAACTCTAACTTTCTATTTACTGCTTATCCTTTTCTATGGCATGTTACGATATGAGATACATACATAAGGACGCAAAGATATGCGCAAAACTTGGGACATCATGTGAGCTTCTAACCTACGATTACCCTTACTGGGAGCTCACGTACTATCCACCACACCAACCAAGACTCTTAGGTTGCTTTCTCTCGGGCACTTTTTTGTTTCTACTTTATAGATACTGTCAGTAATCACTGTCAACTGTAATTATTCGGGGAGCAAAAATCGGTATTAAACTCAGTTACGCCAAAGCTTCGATTTCATTGTTAACCTTTTCTTCCGTCTTCCTCTTCTTCTTCTTCCTTCTTCTACTCATGAAAAAGTGGGAGTAAATAAAAGTTGGAACATTGTGATTTCGAATGCAGCTTCAGCTTAACTGAGTTCATTGCCGATTTGTGCGCCCTAAATCATTACCGTTGAGCAATAGAGGGGAAAACTGGCTGAGAGAAAGACAAAGCAAGGGTCCGGTACGGTGTAGTACATAGCACGTGGGCTCACTGTAAGCTTAATCGCAGGTTCGAAGCTAACATGGTGTTCCAGTTTTGGCACCTATCTCAGGATCATGTGGTTAAGAGGATAGCTTTCCATGAATAATGGCCGCTCAACATTTGCATATGATATGACTGGTTCATTATAAGGAACATAGGAAAAAGCTTCGGTGTATCAAAATAACCAACGGAAAAGGAAATGGCCCCTACACATGTTATGTCGACCGCAATGTCCCATTCCAGATGACACCTATAGAGGTCACGCTGTCGGAAATGTGTTAATACATTAAATATTGAGTCGAGATTTCTAATATGAGGAATTTCTAACATGATTTGTGTTTCCAGTATTACATGGACCAAAAGCAAGCTTTTATGTACAGCAAAAGTCAATAAAAATGACTATCAGCAAAAATATCGACAGCATCCATCAGACGCGATAAGTTGAGATGTCGAAATCTTTAAACAGGGTTCTGAAGAGAAGTTATTTTAGATTATCTATGTAAGCCTTGAATTTTCTCAGCAACGCTCCCATCTCAGCATATTCTGCTATTTTAATCGCTTCATCCAGTTCAGCCCATTTCATATTTTGGTGTTCATGAGAAAGTTTCACATCGTTCGGGTTTCGCAACATCGCTAACCAGTATCTAACAGTCTTCAGTTTACCATTTACCTGAAATCATAGTACAAAGATATCGTTATAGTGATTTAAATTGAATGGTTTCAGATAATTAAAGGTTCATTAGCAAACAGCTGCTGGAAGATCATATTGATTTTAACTTCATCTCAAAGAAGAATCGGGGAAACTCCAGAAGAACTACCAATGGTAATGCCAACTTCCTTTTCTTGAAATCTCGAGATTACCATGTTAGAATTTTCCCAAGCCGTTAACACAATTAGCTCAGGTGGTTCTGGTTAGGACGGATATTTGTCACCTTTCGAGTAGGTTGCTGCCAGGAAGACTGTCATTCCTTCGTTTAACCTTAGCGATTTCCAGATAGAAATCTCGAACTCTTCGGCTGGGGAAACCACAGAGAGGTGATGAGCAGCTTTCCGCTCACTGTAGGTCGACACCTAGGAACTGGCACACATCCAGAATGAGGCGATAAACAATTGCAGGCTACAGCATTTGACTCCGACAACTACGACGATAATCGAACACCTTATAGTGAATCGGAGATTGAAAATAAAGTACTGTGTGGCTACTAAGCGACATACGAGATGCAAAGATACACTAGGAGTGACTTAACAGAAAAAGAAAAATGAATAAAGCGCATCTCACCTCGTACCTTAATGTTTCATGACAATCTTCGTAAATTTTCAACCATTCTTGTGAAATTCCTGCTTCTTCCTTAGTCTCTCGAAGTGCGGCTACCCACTCATCTTCCCCAGGATCGACGTGTCCTTAATTAAAATGTGACACTATTATGAGCGACTAGTCACTAACACTTAGCTTTTGATAGAACGATTAGCTTCCGAAAAGTACTACATGCCACTGACTGCGTCGTTCTCCTCGATGTTTCTGTTTTTCTTAAGCCAAAATCTTACTGGCATTCGTTTCCACAAATAGAATTTGACACAAAAACACCGTTTAGAGCCTCACTTATTCGCAAAAGCAGGACTTGAGGAAAGAACGGAACGAACCGTGTATGACACTTAGTATTAACATTTTTCCACCAATTTAGGGCGTGTGTTGTGTAGTAGTGGGAGGCGCCCTGCCTCACCAAGCCTTCCATCCTTCTGGGGTCCGCAAATTGGTATCAGACTTGTGAAGGAGGATATCAGCACTGGCGCAATACATAGGTAGGCCACTGCGAGTCACTGTAAAGGTCAGATATGCATTCAATCACCTCCAAATGATGCTTAATGAAGTTTAATGCACGGCGTATCCATCATGGATTGATCAAGGCTGAGAGCTCTATTCCTTTTATTACACACAAATTTACATATTAGTTAAAATGAAATAATCTAGACAGAAGAGTTCTCCACACTGGACGCACCTAGTGGGAAATACTTCTGCTTAGCAGTCGCGTAGTATACTTGGAGTCCCAATATTTCTAAACATTGAATGCGTCGTTTTCTTGTCCAACAATCGCAAGATTTTTAAACAGCATACATTTACTTCCATAGAGAAACACAATACAATACAGCACTAGCCGACTTTTGGGCAGTATCGCCTTCTTCAGAGCCTGGAAGGGTATACTGATATACAATCTACTACGCCAAACGCTTCAATGACACAAAAAGACGAAAAACTCTGGTAATTACATGATCAACAACTTCTCAAAAAACCCACCGCTTTTTCGTGACTTCCAATGAGGAAGTTTAGAACAGCTGATTATAGTCGCATATGGTTGACGACTGCACCATCCCACATCAAAAATCGATGCGAACATAGGGGGTCAAGTCGCGTATGACCTCTGGGCATTCATCCCTGCTATTCATTGTAGGCTTTTTGGCATTTATCCAAAAAGCCTCTAGGAGTTTTCGCGCTGGTGTTTTGGACTCCTGTGCAAGGATATTGACTTTTACTTCAAAATCGTCTCCGCTATGCTTTTGTATCCTATGCGTGCCTAGTGGGGTGCTTGGTCTTAGTTTTCGTTTGCCATCTAGGTGTTCTTTTATACGGATACACAAAGGTCTGCCCGTTTCGCCAATCATTCATCTTCGCAANCCTGCTATTCATTGTAGGCTTTTTGGCATTTATCCAAAAAGCCTCTAGGAGTTTTCGCGCTGGTGTTTTGGACTCCTGTGCAAGGATATTGACTTTTACTTCAAAATCGTCTCCGCTATGCTTTTGTATCCTATGCGTGCCTAGTGGGGTGCTTGGTCTTAGTTTTCGTTTGCCATCTAGGTGTTCTTTTATACGGATACACAAAGGTCTGCCCGTTTCGCCAATCATTCATCTTCGCAATTATTACAAGAGATCAGGTATATCGTACCTGAACTCATGCAATCACCGTCCCTGCCGTAAGGGCAAATTACGCACTTTGTTGTTTCACACAGAAGGTCATACAGGCGGTTACGAACTAATTGACAACGTAGAGTAGCCGGTGATAGCATCGTTTTATAGCCACGCTTACTTCATCGCTTATAAAAGGCAACATAAACGGGACCTTCTTTTGGCCAAGTGTTTCGCGTGGGCGCGTCGTTCTCCTTGTAAACTTATCTCGTGGGGTTACTACTTCGTAGCCATTGGAGATGGCTATTTGCCAAGCCAAGTCGCGCGATTCTTCCTTTAGTTCCCTGGTAGCGCACACAGAGGTGGCTGTTCGAAACATGTTTCTTACAATCGCCCTCTTTGTGTGTGAAGGGTGGGAAGAAAGGAAATGGACAAGGATGTTCTTGTTACTTGGCTTTCGATACCACTTTGTCAAGTAACCGCTACTTGATAGGTTTATTTGAACGTCTAAAAACGGAAGCCAGTTTTTTCTTGGTTTCTCCCGAGTGAACTTTATGTACTCAGACTGCTCGTTCAATAATTCAAAGCATTTGTCCATCTCCTCCTGCGTACAGAAGACGACAAAACAATCATCTACATATCTGCAGTAGAGTAGTGGCCGGAGATCGAGAACAGGGGCTTCTATCTTAGACATAAACACAATGGCCACGCTTGGTGTCAATCGCTGTCCCATTACCAACCCCTTATTTGCGCGAAATATTTCCCAGACCATCTGAAAATCGAGCAGTTTAGGCACTCCTTTAAGAGAGCCATTAGCTGTTAGGTGGACAAGCCATGCATATTTATTCTTCCTTTATGTTCAACAAGAAGTTCGAAGATGGCTTGCATTGCGGAGTCATTCCACACGAATGCCCGAAGGTCATACGCGACTTGATCCCCTATGTTCGCATCGATTTTTGATGTGGGATGGTGCAGTCGTCAACCACATGCGACTATAATCAGCTGTTGTAAGCTTCCTCATTGGAAGTCACAAAAAAGCGGTGAGTTTTTAGAGAAGTTCTTGATCATGTAATTACCAAGGAGTTTTTCGTCTTTTTGTAAGTGTTATTGAAGCGTTTGGCCTAGCAGATTGTATATCAGCATACCCTTCCAGGCTCTGAAGAAGGCGATACTGCCGAAAAGTCGGCTAGCGTTGTATTGTATTGTGTTTCTCTATGGAAGTAAATGTATGCTGTCTAAAAACCTCGCGATTACTGGACAAGAAAACGACGTATTCATATTCGAATGCCGAGGTTAATAGAAAGTCGACCCTGGGAACTATTTCTAAAATTGTTTTTAGAAACCAGTGCAACTGTTTTTTCCGTTTCTAGCAACAAATTTGTGAACAGTGTGGAAACACTACCAGATTGAGGACGATTCAAGCACACTTTAATCTTGAACTCATTGATCAAAACAGTCACAGTGCTCATAGTCACAACAAATCCTTAGTGCCTTCAACAAAAACGTTTGAATGGCTAGGTGTACAAAAATCAGCGCGTATTTAAACTATGGGCAAAAGAAACATATAACCAAAAAATTAATGAGCAGAGAATTTCAAAGTCTTCCTGGCGCATGAACAATACCCGGCCGTTTGCGTCTGGCTTCAAAAAGTCTGGCCTGGATGAAGCTCTTAATAACCTGCACATACATTACCTTCGAAAGAGAGATGGCCCAGAAATTTTCAAGTCTGTCTTCCAATACACCTTCAGCGACAATAATCTTCTAATCGTGACAATCTAACAATTCCTATCAAGGAGCACAGATAGATGAATCCTCCCACCCACTCAACATTTGTTGGTTCCCACAACTGGTCCTCTTTTCCGTACCATTTCGTCCCTTGGTCGCTCGATCGTTGCAAAACAATTACACGTTTGACACTCATCACGAACATCAACACCATCACCTTTATTATTATTCTCCGACTCACTCTCTTCAGGCTTCGAATGGTAGCACAAGAAATTCTTTATTGTCTTCAGCATCTTCACTTCACGTTATTCTATAACATTCAGTTCTTTGCCAAAAACCGAATGTTCCTTCGGTTTCAATCATCATGAGGAGTCGTAATTCTATGGAGCGTGCAGATTTTAAAAAAACCTACTGAAATGTACTCAAGAGATATGTCACGAAACTGTGCTGTTCACCAAAAGTCGGTCGATAGCGCCGCGATGGATGGTAGATGAGTTCTTTTTGCCGCACATGAAGCAACAGAAAGAACTATTTCGATAAAAAAGAGGATAAAGGACAAAGCTCTCGGCGTTGAACAATCCCTGAGGGATGCGCCATGCATTCAACTTCATTAAGCATCGTTGGAGGTGATTGAATGTATACCTGGCCCTTACAATGACTCACTGTAGCCTACTGATATATCGAAGCAGTGCTGCTTTCCTCCCAGAGAAATCTGGTACCAGTTTGCTGAGTATCGAGAATGGGCTTGGCGAGCCTAGGGCGCACGGGATCGATCCCATGTGTATTCCAAGGCGCCTTCAACTACTGCGCCACAGGTTCTACGTATGGCGCGTAATGAGAAGTAAAATTAGTTTCCATTCCACACGATCGTTATCGAAGAACAGGCGCAATCGGGAACTTGCTAACCTTGCTCCTTTTTGATTTTCTCACGGGCATAATGGGTAACAATTTCATACGCATTTGCGCTGAACTTACTTTAGTACAAAATTCTAAATGTTGTCAAACTTGTAAAATACCTTTTGGTGGAGTCCAGTGGTGAGGTGGATAACTGGCTTGAAGAAGAAGGAATTCTACGCGGTCCACCACACGTCGGTATACAACCAATCCAGCCGCGCGGACAACGGTTGACATCAGATAAAATGAAAAAAACTGAATGAATCAAAATGACAAAGTTACCCGCAGAAAGCTACAGTACTTCCACGAACAAGACGATAAGGAAAAAATAGAGTTCGTTCTTATCGGTGATAATTCACTAGAACTACTACCAAAACACTACTGAAGTAACATAGTTACTTGGATGTTTGGATGCTCCGTCACCATTGGTTGTGCGAACCCCACCACAACTCAGACTCAGAAAAACTCAGACTCACTCAGAAACACCTCCCAGTCACGATGAGGCAGCAGATTGCTGGTAGGAATGTTAAGCTAGACGGTATAAACTCCATACTGATTCTATCCCTTTGTTGTGAAGCACGAATTTCAAGAAAAAATTTAAGAGACTAGCTTGATACTGAGCTAGAATCATTTCCGTTAATGTATAAAGTGTTAATGTCCAGACGCAAAACAATGTTTAGTCAAGATACGGGATGGTATACGTGCTCCACACAACGCAGAATCACTACGTTCACCTTTGTACCTTTATATCGTGCCAAAATAAGGCTTAATAACACGAAAACATATATAAAATCATGAAATCAATAAACAAAATCTTGGATAACTTGAAAATATACAACAAATTTTGCACAGAAATGGAAGGAAAACATGAAATCGTGGAGATCGTGCTTCTAAACCACTTCGAAGGCAAACTGCAAGAGTACCACTTTGCACTTACCAACAAAAACCACAAATTGTACATAAATAAATATGCAATTACTGAAGATAGAACTGCACAATATATTGTGAGGACTCCAGCTACTTCATTAAAAATAGCGAGTGATCAGGACCAAGAGAAGCGTGTTTCACATCATTCGGAAAGAAGATCTCGAACGGAAAGTATTGATCCTTCCCATGCTCCAATCCAAGCAACCCGTACCTATAGTTCGGTGCTGTGGAAAAGGCTCCAATATAAATGACTAGAAAGCTTGCTAACAAAAAAAACAAGTTTATTACCTATTTTGCCCCCAAATGAACAACCGTCCCCTCGAATTGAGAGCAGCGAAAGACGTATTACCAGCATAAACCTTCATTACCTGGAAACTTAGAACAACTAAACAGCATATGGAACCAACTAAAGAGTATATGGAATGGTCATTTCTTAATCATAACCTTCTCATTCCCGAAAAGTGGAGGATCCATCAGCACCGGTCGATCAAGTTTTTGCATAGTTGGGCCAAGGCCAAGTAAACCAACTCCCCACACATAGGCCTAAACTTTCAAAGCTGGAAACCAAACATAAATGAAATCCTATCACACAGACCTAACAAAGCAAGATTACTAACTTCTCCGCATTCCGTGCTAACCAAGCACGAAGTGTCTGTTGATGCAGCGGATAAAATTTTTCCAGCAGGAAATGGAATGTGTCGAGAACAATTCAGCTAAAACAAGAAAACAAATGGAACAAATAGATGAACAAACCACCATAGAACGATGAAATCTAACCTGAACATCGTGAATACCTAACCCGGCCTGCCCATATTCACACTGCCCCCAGATGAAGATCTCGCCTTTTTCTGAGCGAGCCAATATGGTATCTGAACTTCCTGAGATGGAAACAACTTTCTCATTCGCAACGTCTCCTAAACCTCGTAGCATCATTATTATTTGGTAGCATTCATATTTCAGTAGAGTTAAAATTAACACACCTGTAACCGCGGTGGTTAACCTACAATTACAAATAATTCTTTAGTAACTAGAACACTTAAGGAATACAGAGACTTATATAAAAGGCTTTACTCTTACGTTGTAAGGGAGCGCATCATCTACAGCATAAATGTTCTACTTAATATAATGACAAGGAGATGATTCACGTATGATTTGCTGATTCATCGCCGTACAAACTGGCCTAGTTGAGTCATATATGAACCATTTCGTTCTCTGACGTCAATTTTGCCACATACAATAGGTGACCTCTCTTATGGACGTGGACCAGGAAGAGCTCTTTTCCGTTGTCCGAAATTCATATAGAAATCCTTCTCCAAACGACTTCGCTAACAGGGGACTTGGCAGATAATTGACTATTATTTCTATTCCAAACGTCATCGAGCTACAAGATACTTCCAAATACTGACAACATTGTGATTGCACTGGGAATCACAGTGACATGAAATAAATAGTAACACACATCCAATGCAACGTCAAAAGTTCTACAGGAGGATCTCTTCCATTACGCTGTCATGTTCTTAACCCTTGCAGTCCTCTAGTTGTCGAAAAGTCATCGTCTGATGAACAGATGCGACAACCATTACAATCTGGTTTAACATTTTTTTTCACTGTTCTCGGCAAGAATCGAGCGAAATGCAGCTGCCTTGGCATAGGTTTCATCTTAGGTGAGATAAAGGGTCGAAGCATCAATCTCCTAAGGTTGGGAGACTCTGTGGGGTGAAGAAAATTCCGATGTATATAGCAATTTGACACACTAGGACCCCCTGCAAAGAACAAAAAAAATTGAAGCTGATCGAAGGCTCTCGGAGATCAGAATTTCATCTCCGTAGTTGAAAGGGCAACTATCTTCGTGCATTTACGCATTCAAATTCATGTATATGCTGTGCACTTTTTCCACAGCCTGTTTACAGCACTGGCTATCAAATAGCGTTTTAAAACAGTGAAGTAAACAAACCCAAATCTCCGTTAGGAAAAAGTGTAAACGCTGGTAGTTTTTAATTCTAAGAACTAGGTTTGCTGAACCCCGAGGAAGATTTTGACCTGGCTCACCTCGAGCTCCGGGGAACCGTAATAGCTAAACAAGCAAAACTCCAAAAAATAGAAATTATGCTGGGGCTCGCACAATCAGTGAAGACCAACCATCCAAGTATCCAAGTAAGTTTGTTGGACTAATACATGTGCGTTATCTGCACAGTGTACTTGCAACTGGAGGTCAAAAGCGAAAACTGCTCTTAGGAATACCATAAGTACTAACCCGTAATTTTAGTCGGCTTCCACTGAAAGTCGTATGAACCATTTGCACATTGCCCATCCTCATTTAAACCGAAGGAGAACACTTCGCCTTGCTGCGTAAGGACAAAAGAAGAGTCCAGAGAACAATGGACGGCCACTGCGGGAGAATCGCTCGTAATTTCAACCAAAGGCAGCTTCAGGTCTCCAAGCTAAAAGCTGGGTTAAAAACTATTTTAAAAAAGATAAAATCCAATAACTGAGCGATGGAAATAAAAGCACTACAAGAATCCTTACCCCATGAACTTCTCGATACTTTTCTGGATTTTGCCCGCATTGCCCGTATATGTTATCGCCGAACGCAAAAACACCGGAAGTAGTGGCAACTAAAGAATGCGCCCGACCAGAAGATACCGACAAAATAGTGGCCTCTAAACGCGTAACACATAAATTGAGATGCTAAAACTGTGGTCGAAAAAAAGCATTCATATCTAAACAGAACTTACGAGTGGGAAGCTGTATACGTTTCGCACTAATATAGTAATCCTGGAGCTTACTTGCACTTTCTTGAACGTGACTTGTAATCTGAAACCTAAAGACAAAGACTGCATCCCACTGCAAACAACGCGTAACAGGGAACTATGTTGCTTACCTTGGCTTGGATGACCCGTTTTCACTGGTTGCGCGGGCCCTATCATAATTCCCAGTTTTTTCAAGTTTTAGTGGTTTAACCATTGTGGTTCCTTCGAATCCCTAGGTCAGCTAGGCCAAAGTCCGCCCTGAGTCGCCACCAACACAGACGTTCGCCGCCCTTGTGGATCAGAGGGAGATTTGGAACCACGAGACTAGTCTGACACCAGAATGGTGGTGGATCCTGGTATTGATTTACTCTTTGTTGGGTTTCCTGATGGAAACGCCGAACTCCTTCTCAGCTTAGGAGACCTTGATAGGGGATGAAACCCAAGCTGTACAACGCAGGCCGACACCCAGGAACAGCTCCCAGCCAGGACGAGACGTTAAACCGTTGGGACGCCATAAAAGCCATACGATAATAATCCAGAAGGGTCTCCAAGAACTACGATTTTCATACAAGGTCAGTGTTTACAACAGATATGCCATACCTGTTATTAAGTCCAGAACCAAACAACTTGTCTTTGGAGGCAAACAGTGAAAATCCAAATCCTGCCGCTATGTGTTTGATTCCACGGGCGTTCAGATGGCTTATCCGCCGTGGTTTATAGGCTTCCCTTGCAGTGACGACTTTATCATTCACCACCAACTGTGGGATAGCCAACGCTCCAGAGGCAGACAGTCCACAACCGTACACCGCACTAAGAGCCTCAAAACGAATGTATGGTTAAAGACATTAGAAATATTAAACAAACATAGCTGTCATCGCATGGGTCTATTAGGGAAACAATTAGCTGATGGCTTATGAACGTCTCGTTTCGAAGTGCTACTTCCACATCATGGTAAACTATTCAAAATACATCAAGCAGGAAACACGTCAAACGTACCTTTTTCTTCAAAACATCATCTGATTTGGCCACTTTTGCACTGTACATGAAACTTCTTGACGTTCCCAGCAACATAAAATCCCTAAAAGCCCTCGTGAATGACTCTGTCTTATTCGCCAAGTGAAAAGTACTCATACAAAGCGCTGCCCAGATACAGTTCTGAGTATCGGCGATTTGTAGCACTTGAATAACGCCTAATTCCAGTTAAACTCATGAGCATGGAATCCTAATAAGTTACTGTTTAAAAAATCAAGACATCAACCTAGAATGAAATGATGTAGCATCAACCGGAAACTTTGATCTATCACATCTGGAGAGAGCACAAACACTGTGCTAACCAGACCCTGGAATCTTTTTATACAAACCCTCACATGCACCCTGCATACCTGGATAGCCCGTCTTCACTGGTTGCCCGAGCCCCAAGATAATTTAGATTTTGCCTGAATTTTCCTGACGTAGCCACTGCGGTTCCCTGCAGTCTCGTGGTTAGCCTGGGTAAAGTCCGCCCCAGGTAGTCACCACCACAGGCAGTCGCCTTGTGGATCAGAGGGAGATTCGTCATCATGCGACTAGTCCGATACCAGGACGGTGGTGGATCCCAGTATTGCTTCACTCTTAGGTGGGTTTCATGATGGAAACGCCGGACTCCTCAGTCTGGGGAGGCCATGCCGGGGGTGAATCAAGCTGCAAATCGCACCCTGACACCCAGGAACACGTCCCACCCACGATGAGACGATAAACCATTAGGAGATATGCACCCTAGCTCCGTCATTCTAAGTGTGGTCATTTTTGAATAGTTCTACAGAGAATTAGAAGACCATTACTTTGTAAGACATAGTACGAGAATACAACGAGCTTTTCACAGCATGTATGGCAAAAATACAAAAATATTTATAATTACAACAAAAAATTTCCCTTTCATAAAAAAGAGAACAAAAAAAATACAACTATCTATACGTATCTACGAGATAATAAAAGTATCAAGTCAGTCTCGAGTAACAAAGGAAACTATCACATACAAGCACAAGCATGGAATGGTCAGCGTAGACGACGGGGTTCAAGCGGGGAGACCCACGATTTCAAGACATAACAACACATTTTATACTAGAGGAACAGCCTCTTCATCAATCGAAAAACTTCCTATTCTGGTTCGGACCAAACAAGGCAGTGCGAATCTGTGGTATGATCTGAAAAAAATGTTAATAGCCATCGTAACACGAAGAAAAACTAAGGATTATAGCATATCCAGAATGGCTTGAGTCACCTCTGAGATATAAAAAATTACTCAAGAAATGCACAGAGATTTTGCCATCCAATCAATCCACCCACTTGACTAGCGATAAGATCCAATCGGCTTTCCAGTGTCGATAAAACTTTGATCTTCCCCCCTTTTGATGAAAGCACAACACCACCAGCAGACTCTATCGGAAGGTAATGTTGCTTATCGATCGTCACCTGCAAACCTTCACATTTTCTCTTTTCAAACCTTTCTGACTCACAAAAAAACATTAAAAAAACTCGAGCCGTGCATCAGAGTATTTCACGTATGTGTACACTCAAAGAAATTACCAAAAACTCTTGACTTCAAATGACTTGACCAATCTAAACTCTTGACTTCGAACCGAATGCAAGAAGTGCTGGGATCCGCACAGCAGACGTTATTACGGCTCACGTAAAAATAAAAACGATGATTAACAGGACGTCGGCCCTGGGAAACGCGGTGTTCGAAGTGCCATAGATTGGTCACACAAAACAACAAAAAAGGATCCTTCTTACTGAAACTGGAATACGAATAAACATACGCTAGTCTTCTCTCCCCATTCCTTTTCAAGAGAATCAAGGCATTCCGGAAGAAGTCTTTCCACAAGATGAAGGTCTTTCTCACGACACTGGAGTAACACATCCTTTTCTAGCAACTGAAGTAATGCCTAAAAGGAGATTGTCTGAGCACTAAAAAATGTTATATGAAAGGAAAAATGATCCCGCTAAAATTGCAGCTTTACTAAGCGTCTTCGAATAAACGTGCCTGCATGATAAGACCCTTAAGGATGGCGGGATATCGTGCTTGGTCAGCTGAGATCTTTGACAAATTCATCCTCGCCTCCTCAAGAACGTTACGAATGTGATCTTCACGTGCCTGCAATCACAATCTTAGGAACCGTCACCAGTGAACAATGTGATATAAGAGCATAATACGTCCCATTGGAAAAGAACCTATGTTATACGGTCTATTCGACTGCTATGCAAAGAAATGTTATATTTTAATACAACAAAATCATAGGAAGGATTAAAATAACAACGGAATCGAAGCTGTGAATTTTAGATAAAGAAAAACTCCTCAAAAAGTTATAACCAAAGATAAAAAGAAATGATATGAACAAGTTTAGAAATTCCTCTCGCTACCATAGAAATTCTATGGACGAAAAATGTCCTCTCGGACGAACTACAGTTTCATCCATTCAGAACTATTTACGGAATTTTACCGCTTCATATAGATCCATGACATAAAACACACTAATTCCTCAAGAAACGTAGTTAGTACTGCAAATGTGAATGAGATTCACCGGAAATAAGAGCCTAAGTCACCGCCAAAGAATTATTATTAAGACTTTACAACACACTGAAGTATCAAAAGTAGTACACTGTCGGCCACACCTAGTTAAAAGTAAACCTAAACATCATATTGAAGTACATTACCAATTCGGATGACTAAACAAATGTATTTAATACGTTTAAGGGAAGATAGCAACGGTAGTAATACCTTTCAGTTGAAGAAAGCCCGTGGTTTGACTCCACCCAGAACGAACCGATTCCTTCACCCTTTCGAGGTCGGAAAATTGGTACCAGCCTTGTTTCAGGTCATAAAGCTCCCTCTAATTCACAAAATGTACTCGACCAGCATACAACGACATTCATGAAGAACAGCGAACAAACATGCAACTTGCGAAGACCTTCCTGGAAGATGGATGCCAGGTAACCAATCGAATGCAAATAACTTCCTATGTAGAGACAGCATAGTGTTGCGCTTGTTAAGTCGCTCCGTTGATCGGGCTATGAATTTCGACAACAATACGCCAATAAAAAAAATAGTCGGTTCCAAAAGCCTAACAAAAGTGCCATACTGATGTAGTAGTTACTCTATTATCATTGCCAGACGTGTAGATATTGGTCTTTATCTCCATGTTGTTTACCACAGTTCTGCTGTGTTTAATGCTTAAAAATTAAGTTGATTACGACCAAGAATACACCACCCACGATCCGTGTTCTCGTGAATGTTAATAAAAAGGGTAAGAACAAAGCTCTTGGCGTTGATCAATCTCTGCGAGATGTGCCATGCATTCGACTTCACTAAGCATCGTAGGAGGTGCTTGAATGTATATCTGGCCTTTATAATGACTTGCGGTGGCCTATCAATCTATTAAGCCAGTGCTGCTATCCTCCCAGACAAATCCAGTACCAATGTGCCGACCCGGAAGGACGTATGGCCTGGTGAGCTTGGGAGACAGAGCGATCGATCCCATGTGTGTATTGCAGGACGGTTCCGAACACTGCGCTACACACTCCCTTTCCTCGTGAATGTTATAAATGAAAACTATCGAGAGGATTTACCTTCAAGCACATAAGTCGGCCTTCATTGAGAGAATTAGACGACTGGATCTTCCTTTGTAATTCCACTTGCTTTTCCTTCTTCTCATAAAACTCCATAATCTTCTGACGTTGTTGTTGCACCAAACGCCCCTAAACTGCACACATTAGCTACTACATACACAACGAATGCATATTCTCGGGGAAAACATCAAAGAATAGACAGGAAATGTCACACGTTCAAAGGGTTAGAAAACGAAGCAAAGGATGCAACTCGGAGGACTACGGCTAGAACAACGTGAAGGAACAAACAGGACAGTAGTAGTACTGAGATAGTAGCAGTAGATTGCACCGAGTAGGAAAGAACAAAACGGACACAAGCAAAGAACCCAAACAAATGCGGACCTTCTCAATATTGAACTCCTCCTCAGCTTTAGCGTCAATCTCCTCAGCTTTCTCATTCGCCTCCTGCTCTATGAAAGCCATCATATGGCGAAGTTGTTTCTGCACATCGTTGTCGGAGATCCCCATTCTGGATTCTGGAAAAAAAGCCGGTCAGCAACAAGAACTGAGATATTCACGGCTAAACACAACGCTGAAATTTAGGGCTAAAGAATTTGCGTATAATTTAACATCTACTTTGCTATACAAGTCGCCAAGACAGCGAAATTCCACGGAGGAAAGCAAGACGGGAAGGTACGTATGAGGAAGCAGGACGACATTTCAGCGCTAGCTCACAAGAAACTACAGCTAAATAGAGGAATTTGAGCATAAAACAATGTGAACTGAGGTATGAATGAAAAGTGAAACTGAAAGACCAAAACTTGAGAAGAAATATCTGAGTGGATAGCCTGAAAGATCTCGACAAACAAAGACCAATAATCAAACGGCGACCTCGCCCAGAGGCACGGCAATCGTTTCAGGACCATCGCTGACGAGCCGGTTCTCCTCGGCTATCTTCCAGCATTGGTTTTGATTTCCAGTGGTGGTTATCTTGATTCTTAGTACTGGTAGTTTTGGTTCCCAGCACTAGTCGTTTCGATCCTCTGTACTGGTTTTGACTCCCAGTACTGGTTGTTTTGGTTCCCAGTAATGGTTATTCCGATTCCCACTAGTGGTTGTTCAGATTCTACAGGATTGGCTAGTCGTGGTTTAGAACACTGTTCCGGTTAGAGATTGCAGAACATAGGCCAGCATAATCACTCAGTACTACGGAACTGCGAAACATCTATACAAATAATGTTAATTTTTTATCATTTTCATTTTCATTTTCGTTTTTATCAAAAAATATCATTAACTGTCAGTTATCATTTTTCACCGCATGGTGTTCTGTGAAATACAACCGCGGTGGTGCTGCGATATTTGCAAAACCTGGGCCCAAGGCCAGGTCGAACCCGCTGTTACCCTTTCCGAGATGCCACGCTTTAGCCACTACACCACTGAGGCCCTTGCTTTGCCTGTTTGTCAGTCAGTCCTTTAACTAGTGCCGCCATCAGCACTCACCCATCAACAGGGAAGATCTGGAGAGCAAAAATCGATAGGAAATAGATATTTCGCACTTCTATAGTATCTATACAAATAGGTGGCCAATCTTTAGGTTAAGAATCGACGGTTATTTATTGGAATCTGGTGAGGACACCAAGTCGTCTGTGTTATACAAGTAATTAGAATCAGGGCCAGTTGTTTCAGCGTAATTGGGTACTGTCTGGTTAGTGAGTAAAGGCTTTCATGCCAGCATAAACTAGTTCTTCTCATGCACAAAACTAGGTAGTGTTGTACCAGCCTAACTTCCTGCTAGTCGTTTTTCCCTCTTAAAATATCCAGCAGAGAACAAACTATCGTGACGAGCCCAACTGTGTTCGTCCTTGTCGACTGCCGTCATGTCCAATTAGGTGCACATCGTTCTTCATGGAAATACCACACCTCATTGATGTCTTACCTGTACGACTTTAGAAGTAGGTGTGACTTAGACAACCATCCAGGCTTGAGCAATGTTCAAAGAATTCTCGCTATTCTCGTTGAGCAAACACGAGGTGCTACCTTATTATTCCTTATTTCGTTAAAGCTAAAGCTGACGTTTCGGCAGTATCGCCTTCCTCAGAGCCTGAAAGGCTAATGAATGGAGCAAAGGGGTGAAAAAGGCGATACTGCCGAAACGTCAGCTTTAGCGAAATAAGGAACAAAGTAACAGCTCGTATTTGCTCAACAAAAATATCGAGAATTATTTGATCAATGCCGATGTTAAAAGAAAGTCGGTAGTGGAAATGTTCAGAGAGTTGCAAACATGCCTTCACTTCCTTTAAGCTCACGTAAGAAGTACGTCTACTCAACAAGATTCCACAAAACCGCGAACTGATTAGCACTTTTACTTCCGTGACACTCTACAAAACAGTATAATGCCATCATAGGATAGAATCTTTGGCAATGTACCAAGTCTTGTTCACCTAGCAAGCAAGTGATTATCACTTGAACTGACCTATTCGAATCATCCATACGATCAATCTCAACAAGCAATATACACATATACCCATCTCATGAAGTAATCAGAAGAAATGAACAATTGTCTCACGTCGTCATATTCTAGGAATCTGAGTCCGTATTCTAATAAAGCAGGTATCAGGCTGAAAACAGACAATTGGGATGACGAGATTATCAAACAATATATACATCATCTCGAAGCAAAACAAAGCGAGTTCTGCATATCCACTGAAACTCGAAACAACAAGGATCATCACAAGCCTAAGCCGAATAAGTTAAGGGAGCCATGAATGAAAACAGAAATAAGGCTCATGATTTGACTTTTTTCACCAGGATGTACGCATCTTTCGGTTCCACATGCTTGTAGTAGTTCTCCGCAACTCCGACCTAAACGGGATCCTAGACCATTATGTAGCAAATAAGCACAAATTCTTAATACGTTCTTATGAACTGATCTCCTCCCAACGGTTTACCGCCTCATGGTGGCTGGGAGGTGTTCCTGGGTGTCGGACTGCGATGTACAGCAAGGGATTCTGGTAGGGTCTTCCAAACTGACAAGGAGTCCAGCGTTTCCATCAGGAAGCCTAGCTAAGAATAAACCAATACCAGGATCCACCACCATCTTGGTATCAAACTAGTCGCACGATGGCAAACCTCCTGATCCACATGGGTGGCGACTGCCTGTGGTGGTGACAACCTGAGGCAGACTTTGGCCTGGCTTACCTCGGGGCTCTGGGAAACCACAATGGCTAAACAAGCAAATCTCCAAAAAAGGAAATTATGCTGGTGCACGCACAACCAGTGAGGACGGGCCATTCAAGTATCAAGTATGAACTGATCTTGATGAGCTGGTACGAAGTTGGTATAAAATGTCGTTGTCGTTGTTATTGATGTTGTTGCTATTGTCGTTGTTGTTGTTGCTGTTGGTCAATGGCTGATGTTTCGGCGACTTCTCCATCCTCAGAGCCATGCTCTTGCAAGTGGGTCCCATGTGTCATCCATCGACCAACAACGACAACTACAGCTCACAGCAACCTCGCATCAGCTCAACAAGACCAGTTTATAGGAACATATAAATAAATATATCGATTATTTATGCCGAGGTTTACAGAAAGTCGGACTTTTGAGTTATTAAGCACAAATTGTTCTCGAGTAAAATGCATTGTCAGTGACAAACCCAGGGAACTCAACAAAAGATGGAGTAAGAACTAGGTTGTGCAGGTATAAAAATAGGGGCCAGTAATACTACCAGGGCTCTGTTGCACTTAAACAAAATTACTATTACAGACATATATTTGCCTCATATACGCATCTGTTTTAGTTGTAATATGAACATATGAAGTGTCAAGACTGTGAAGAGGGTGTCGATGTGAATGCTTTGTGAAAACCCAAGTAACAGTAACGGGTTAGGAGTTATATTTTCCTAAAAAAGCACAGCAACACCACTATCGATGGACCAATAAGCAAAACGTTCTAATCCCGATGTTCTCACTGTTGGTGTATCTGCATCTAATAGTAATCCGGGTAAATTTCTTTGTAAACGAGAGCCAAAGTAATATAATATTGTGTAGTAATAGTAATATAATGGCATGGGGAGATATAAACCTGTTCGTATTTTACTTAAAACTAAGGTAAACAAAAAGTAGAGTGTAGATGAACTCCTACCTGTTCGAAACCTCGATTCTTATAGAAGTTGAGAGCATTCTCGTTGCTGGTTTGTACATGAAGGAAGATGTTCTCCAACGCTGAATCCTTAGTAGTTAATGAGAAAACATAGTTGAGCAACATGTTGCCGACGCCTAGTTGTCGATACGGAGCCAAGGTGCCGAGGGTCATGATGTAGAGCGATCGTTTCCTCTCGTACTCGTCTATGCGACAGCAGACGGCGCCGACGACGATGTCGTTCACGTAGGCGAGTTTCGACATCTCCCCGTCGGCGACCACGTTCGCATAGAACTTGGCATTATAGGGGACTGGGAGGATGCATGAATTCAGGGCACGTAGCTGCTTGATGTTGTGCGCCGTGACGTCGCCCAGCTCTATGTCGCAGCGCCCGGCGATGCGCTTCTTCTTTTTACCGCCGATCGTCAACGCACTCATCTCTGCCACTGGCTCCACGGCTGGCCCCATCTTCTGAAGCAGAAGGTTTTACGAGGGTCGAGGAAACGAAGGCACGTGCACATCATCGTTCAGAGGCAAAACTCTCATTCACATACAAAGAACATGGAACCAGCAGAGTTCCAATCTACTAACAACTCAAAGCGGGAGCAGGATAAAAACAGAAAACATCTAAATTCAAGTGGCAGGTGGAACTAACTGAGACCTAAAGAATGAGTAAAACATGTTAACTGACCTTAGCTACTTGACTGGTTACTACGTCACTTTGACAACAAACGTCACAGTGAACATGAGAACAGTAGATTTGATAAGGAACAGGTACCATGGTAAAGTTGTAGAGGAAAAATATAGAAATAAGGTATTCCAAGAAGCCTCATCACCTATGCCTCCTCAGCGACTGAAGGTGGGTGTACTTATGCGAAAAGAACCATCGGCTAAGACACAAGAACAGTGGTAATACAAGGTTAAGTTGGATTAATAAAGGACAAAAAAGTAATCTAGGGGATAAAGGGCACATGTCATACCTCGTATTCTTAGACATACGGAATATCTGAAACTGGTATGGGCCGTGGTGAAAATTCCTCGCTAGTCCTTAATACCCTTAATATTCTAAATAGAATATCGAATTGGTCTTCAATGGGACATATTCTGACTTTAATGCAAAATCGGACATCGACAGCGTAGTAACCACCTACGATCATAATGTCTCTTGAAGAACGTGGGCTGTAGCCTCTTATACAGCGTGGAAGCTCTCACAACCGACTCAATAAGCACGTAGCAAGCGATCCATACTGATTCTGGATAGTCCGTAGATATTGGGACGATCCATGACGACCGAAGTCCTTAAAATCTTACGAAATTTCCACCAATTACATGAAGATATTGATCGCGGCATGCTCTACAACCACACACTTCATGGATTATATTGTTACTGGCTCTTGTCACCAACAAAATATCATTACACTAGACCATAGTCTGCCCTGATAAATAAGGGTTATCTCCACTTCAAAGGAGATGATCCTGTTATCATTGCTCAACTGCAATATTATATCCTCAATGTAAACCTCTCCTTAAAACTGTAACATATGCTGGAAAGGATGATGCAATCTTCGAGGAAGATCAAGGACAAACCGTGGGACAAATAGTTTCAAGGCAGAAGTCCTGAATAAGACGGATTCCGAATAGGTTGGAGAGAAGCGACGTGCTGAATGAGAGGGAGTGCTGTTGTTTCACCTATGGACCAGTGCTGAAGTGAAGTCTGCTAGCACCGATCCAACCACCACGTAACCGATGAATGATGAATGAGTGGTAAGGTCTGTTCGTCGGCTGGGCAATGCTTCCACCTCAAGAGTTGTCGTTCTAGAAGCAGCGCTCATTGTCAGCCCACGAAGAGACACCACCGTCCCACACGTCGTCAACCACGCTCCAATTGGCTAGCTGTTTGAATGGAGCACACTAGTTGAATCCATGAAGTGAGTGCCGGTGGTTGAGGTGAGTGCTGCGTGGTTTCCGGGTTAGCGCCAGTTGAAATCTCCTTAGATTTCGCAGTGCCAATGCTGACCACGCGAAAATATGGGTCCTGAATTTTCTGCAATGTTAAATTCGTTGTTGTAGGTTCTAGTGATGGCCAAATCGTCAGTGCGATTGAACTCAAAATATTTCCCTCTACAGGGAGAGGATTTGTACAAATTTATTCCCTACACCCGAACGAACACTAATCAAGAGAAGAAAAAGGCAAGTCCAACTCTTTTCTTTTCTTTTTCTGGTTTTTATGCCTGTAACCCACTATAGAGTGATTTTCATCGGTTTCCATCCTTTAGAAGTGAGGTTTCTTCTTTAGTTATACATTTAGATTTGTATACATGCTGATTCGTTTTATTTATGAGCGATATGTGAATTGGTGAGCATTCAGAGAGTTTGGAAGGCGGCCAAAGCGGAGCCAAATCTAGACATTCTCTTCATTCTGCTAATTGCTTGCCTAGTTCTTAGCGTACAATCCATACTGGCAGTCGGTGGCTATTCAGGTTAGGCTGTCTCAATATGAATCCTGAGCTGGATCGTTTTTCTGATGCGTTATTCTTTTCGTTCCAAGCATATCTTTGACTAAGTGCACTGCTCAACAGGAGAGGGCAAACCACCTATGTTCGGAGATTTCGAAGCTCAACGACACTGGATGGAAATCACCTATAATCTTCCACCACGAGAATGGTTCGTTATATGCAGAACTTTTGAGACATTTCATTTAACATGGATTTTCTGTAGCTTCCGCAAGATTGTCTCCTATAAAGTATCCTTCCAACGGTTTACCGCCTCCTCCTGGGTGGGTGATGTTCCTGGGTGTAGGGTTGCGATGTACAACGAGGAGATTCATACGGTCTCCAAAGCTGAGAGCGAGTCCGGCGTTTCCATCATGAAGCCCAGCTAGGACTTAACCAAAACTAGTACCAGGATCTACCACCGTCCTGGTATCAAACTAGTCGCATGGCGGCGTGTCTCCGCCTGATCCACAAAGCCTGCGACTGCCTGTGGTGGTGACGACCTGAGAACAGTCTTTGGCCTGACTTACCTCGGGGCTCCAAGGAACCACAATGGCTAGACCACCAAAACTCCGAAAAAATGAAAATATGCTAGGGCCCGCACAACCAGTGAAGATGGACCGCCCATGTTTTTTCAAAGTAGGATAACGATGATACTTTTATTTTAGGTATGTTAACAGTATAAATAACGACTTATCATATTGGGGACTGGATTATCCACCCTTAACTGCCTATCACAGTTACCTGATGGGTCTTGTGTGAGTACTTTACAATTGTTCATGTATGCCTATTCACATTTTGCTCTTAGGTGACATCAGCAACTTACAGTGCCACCTTTAAATAGAGTGTTTGGTCCTGTTGTGTTAATCATATTTTATAGGGCAAACCATATAAACTCCTCGTGGGTATCTCTGAGATCATCAAGAGGCTTGGAAACCGTGCGCCATAAGTTGTTTATGCGACTAACAGCGGTAGTTCCATTCTACATTGTCTATGCTCCAGCTATAATCTACTTCGTTTTCTGTCAAACGAAAGTGAAGGATTTATCGTCGGTCAGTGGTTATCGTTGAATCATTGCTAGACTTCGAAATTTGCGACATTTTACAGAATTCGATGTTCGCACTGATTTTGACATATCCTGGTTTGCTGGCCATAGATAACGCACACTTCCAGTATGTTTTCCATCGTTTTATAGCAAAACTTAGGTTCTTTTACACTGCCGATGCCGATCAATCCATTTCGTCGATTAGAAGAGGCATAAAAAGGGGCCAAATACGCAGGCTGTTAAGGTGTCTTGGGTTACTCCTTCAATGAATAATGATTTCACGGTGCTTCCCCGTTTGTATTAGACAGACTGAGATTTCTTAACTCTTTTCTGGCGTAGCCTGAAATTTTAGCTATTTTATCCAAGTGATGGAGATTAGGAGTGTCATGAATTGAAAGTTCACTTGAATTCTTGGAATTGCTGGTTACTTTTCACTTTTGAGGTGTTTTACCACTTTCTATTTAAAGGTACAACAGCATTTCATTGGGATTGTTCGTATTTTCGTTGCTGTTTCTTGAGAATCAACGGTTTTTACTCGGCTCGATTTTCTTCGTAATGGCCTTGAACTATAAGCAGATGGAGCTGTACCATGCACTGCCAGTGTTTGTATTTATATTTGCAAGATCTCTCAAAAGGCCATTGGGACGGAACATCGTTGGGAGGTCCAGCACCTTAATTGTTTTGCTTGTTTTCTTCTTATTATTCATACATTTCAAGCTTCTATATCTTCATGGTCTGATTTCGAAATATTCTAGCATGGTGGCGTTATTGAAGGTGTCACTCGTTGTTTCTCTTGCCTTCGTCCTACTGTGGTTACCTTTCGTTGTAAATGGCCCGCAGGCTGTTTTGGCTGTTCTTGGACGGCTTTTTCCTTTCTACCGAGGACTGTATGAGGTATTTTTCAATACTAGATCCTTCGTTTACCCCATCCAATGTTATGAAAAGGGCGCGTGTAGCGCACTGGTCGGAAGCACCCTGCAATAAGTGTGGGGCCGATCCCTACGCCGCAAGCTCGCCAACCCCTCCATCCTTCGTTGGTCGGGAAATTGCTAGCAGACTTGTCTGGGAGGATAGCAGCGCTGGCTCGATACATCGGTAGGCCACCGTGAGTTATTGTAAAGGCCAGATATCCATTTAGTCACGTCCAACGGGGCTTAATGAAGTCGAATTCATTGCGCATCTCTCAGGGATTGATCCGCCCTGAGAGCTTTATCCTTTCAATGTAATGTTATTAAATATGGATGGGCAACAATTCAGAAGAATCCTGTCTCAGCATATAGTCTGCCCTAGTGATCAAAATTTTCTTCAAATTCAATTTTCGTTTCGTTGCAATTTTTCTTCATTGGCTGCTTTATTATTTGATTACCATTTTAGGACAAAGTGGCTAGCATTTGGTGTGCATTCTCTTTCGTTTTCCGAATGAACAATCTTTTCTCACTGGACACACAAATCAGAATAAGGTAAATTTCTGTGGCTTTTCAATTTCATGAAAATTCTGTTATCGTTGCTAATTTTCCCTTGAAAGATGAAGGCTCAACGCTCTTCAGTTGCATTAGGTATATCATTCTACCATCGAACATAGCCTCCTTTGTGTTATTGGAAAGAAGGGTCGATAGTATAAACATATTTGAGTTCAATGCCGATTTGTGCAACCCCAGAACAATCCCGTTGAGCAGTGATTCCTGATGGCACTGGTAGATGGAAAATTAGCTGAGAGGCGAGTGAAACGAAGGATCCGCATGGTGTGATGGTGACCGCGTCAGTCCCGGCAAGGGTAATAGCGCGTTCGTTCCCCATCGTAGACACCTGCGGGCGGAAGTTTTACAAATATTTCAGCATCATTACGGCTGTATTTCGTAAAATGAGTTTTGTTTGATTTAGCTTTGGAAGAGTAGGATTCACAAAATTGCAGTGCTCTTTGCGTTGTTCTTGTCACTACGCCTTCGCTATTTCTACTATTCCTGAGACCTACCATGAAGAACTTCAAGTTGAGCCTCATGATATCATCACTTGCATTTTTCTTATTTTCTTTCCAAGTGCACGAAAAATCAATCCTTCTGGCAGCAGTGTACGTTTTTCAACTTATCATACAACCTAAGCTATGCAGTTAGGAACTTTTCATTCCCTCTTTGCCTACAAATCATTGCTTCCAGCCCGGCTTTGTTATTGCTACCAAATCATTATCATGCAGCTGTCTGGTTTCTCCATATTTCGAACACAAGGTTAAGATTTTGAAGCTCAATAGTATAGAAAAATTGTTTAGAAATCAGTATAGGACATGTTTGGTAACAGTAAGGCAGAATTACTTCTGTCTTTTTCTTTATGAATTTTCTTGTTTCCTCCGCTGTACCTAGTTTTCTTTAGCCTAACATACTTAATATTAATTTGATGGCATAGTCATAACTTCCTTTTTTTTTAGTATGTTTCCACTCTGTCTGAAAGACGGTACTGGGTTATTATTGGCGCTGTTCATCGCGTATTACATTTCATGTTCGTTGACCATAAAACCTTCTGGGAAATTGGTAAGTTCATTTAAGTGGTTTCTCTCTGCAGATAGAGCAGTACTACTTGCTAATGTCTTTTTCAGTCTTTTTTGTAACCAGCATCGAGTGGTTGGAATCTAATCGTTCTTTTTTCAGCTGCTTCCTATCTATCACTTATCGTGTCTCACTGCTGTGGCGCTTTGCGTGATAGAATGGACGCTCACACCACCCGCACGATATCCCCATATTTTTCCCCTTTTCAACGCCATGTACAGCTGCGTTCATTTTATCATTTTTCTATGTTATTTTTACGTAGAAATGGCTTATAGCGAATATCGTCTTTGGGTTAAGAAAAGTGCTTAACATGTACTTTATACGGTGTACAGTATTTGTTAAGTCCGGTATCTTGCTATTTATGTGATTCTTCACGGGAGGTCGTTATTGTTTTGTTTGTGTTTGATAAACAACTGATTTCCGTATGTGTTGTTTCATGAGCAGGAGATGGAGAGCGTTCCAAATCCCAGCAATTCAATGGAATCTTTCTTTTATAAGCAATGAGAAGCCTTTCAACATCCTGTCATTTAAAGAGCACACTTAGGGGTACTATAATCCTTCCTGCTTTATAAATGCATTAAATCTGCTACTACCATGGAAAGTGGTTTTTTTTTACTCGATTTGTAGAACTAATCGGATTAATGTTTGAAAAACCGACTATCATTTAACCTCGGAATGACTGGTCAGTATGTATTCCTTCATTAACAAGCTAACACGAGATTGATAAGATATTTAACGTTTTGTTTTCTGCCTTCTATAATTTTCATGGCAGGTTACTAAGTAAGCGAAATACAACCACAACGTTGCTGAGATATTTGCAAAACTCTGGACCGCAGGTGTCTATGGTGGGGAACGAACGCGCTATTATCCTTTCCGGGGAGTAACGCGTTAGAGTTAGATATATTGGAAACGACCAAGTTTAAAGTAAATGAATAAAAATTAAGCACCAGCGATATGCCATAGTCCAATTGTGGTTCAATTAGTATTGCATGATGGACTAGCTGCAGTTGGATATTTACGAAAGAGATATGGAACTGGGCGACATCGACTTTAATAAAATAGGCTCATAGACAGAGTAAGACCATCTTTCCTGGCCTTGCTGCGTTAATCCCTCAACGATAAACGCTATTAATAAATAGACTTCTGAAATAGCTAAAAGAGGAAGGACATAAATTCAAGTGGTAGACAATTACTCATATTAGACCATAAAGTAGCTATAAAGTCCATGAGCTACCTATCCAGGTAATTCCATAACGCTACACTTGTCAAGCACTAATTATGAACATTTACGTTACCAAATCCTCGAGATGGGGACAGGTTGCGCAGTGGTAGTGGTGCTATTTACCGATAGAATGCACCGATTCGACATCGCGCAGGGTCCAGCTACCCTCCAGTACCTCCTAAGTTGGAAAATTAGTATCAGACTTTCTTAGAATGGCTGCGAACACCTGTGATAAAGATATGGGGACGTTCTAGCAAAGCTATCTCCAGATTCCAGGTATAATCAACTCATGTAGCACTCAAAGAAATTGACGTAGAGAATAAAATTCTCAAGCAACAGTGGAATCGACACATGAATTCGGAGACCTTCGAAGATGGTGGGTGGTTGGGAGTCAATCGAATACAATAAGTGCTGCGAATAGCGCATCATGTAACCTCGGGAGTTTGAAACGGAAAAAGATCTCCAAAACATGATATTTCGAGCAGGAATTGACGTGGAGGAAAAGACAATGTAAATCATACCAATCGAACTATTAAGTACGACAGGAACCGTCTCTTTATCTTGAGATAGCTGAAGCAATAGTGAAGGACTGAAAAAATAGTTTAAAAAGCCTTGTAAGATAGAGTCGCATAAGGTAAATCCAACCTAATAGTGAGTAAATCGCAGCCTATTAGGCCTTTAATTTGTTCAGTATTTCTGAAGGATGCCGCCATCACTTGAGTTTTGTATCCATGTTTCTTGTAGTAGTTGAAAATACGCTTTACACTCTAGAGAGAATAGGTCATTTTCCATCTCAATGCTTCCGATTTAAAAGGAAACCAACTCACCAGTACTCCAGGGTCACTATGACGGTCGTACTTCTTTCCATCGGTATTTTTAGCGTACCAATCTAAAATCCTACCCACAAAAGGCGAAATAAGGGTCACATTCGCCTCTGCACAAGCAACGGCTTGCTCGAAATTAAACAGTAAGGTCATATTGCAATGAATTCCGTGCTTTGACTCAAGTATTCTGAAATCTACCATCTAAGTCTAGATGGACAATCACCCAACGTTTATAAGGTAAACAGTTTTTTGAAAAAAAAAAGATAAAAAACCAACCTAGCTGCTTCAATACCTTCCCAAGTAGATGCCAACTTAATCAGAACACGTTCTTTTGAGATACCAAGCTTTTCGTACTGATCAATCAGAGACAACGCCTTTTCAATGGACGCGTTCGTATCAAATGACAGCCTAAAGAAATCAACGTATCAACTTATATTTAGATTCAACAGCAGGAAAACTATGCCAGATCCTACCTAGCATCAACTTCTGTCGAAACCCTACCAGGAATAAGTTTCAGAATCTCTTTCCCGAACACTACAAACAATCGATCCATTGCCAGCTCGAGCACCTGAACAAGAATAAGACAAATTTCCACACAGATAATAACTTAGGAATAGACCTGCGATGGAGTCTTGTAAGCCCCAGTCTCTTTGGCGTACGCTATTGACTCCTTAACTAGAGGAGCGTACTTCTCCATTTTCGAAGCACTCAAGATCAGTGAAGGATTGGTTGTCGCATCTGTGGGTAGAAACTCCTTCATTGCTGAAAAAAAGATACAGATACAAGAAGTAAAAAAACCATTAAAACAGCAATTGGACAGAAGAAAACATCTGTTCGTAATTATTGTCGGTTAAAGGATAAAGGATAAAGCTCCCGGCGATGATCAATCCCTGAGAGATGGGCCATGCATTCGACTTCATCAGGCATCGTTGGAGGTTACTGAATGCATATCCGGCCTTTGCAATGACTCGTGGTGGCCTATCGATCTATCTAGCCAGTGCTGCTCTCCTCCCAGACAAGTATGCTATCAACTTGCCGATCCCGAAGGGATGGAGGGCTTGGTGGCCCATGGGCCGGAGATCGATCCCGTGTGCACTGCACAGCATCTCCGACCACTGCGCTACACGTGCCCCAGTTTCTTGTCTGTAAGGAGAATTTACTAAAAGTTCTCATAGCTAACTCAGCATACGAGGAACTACGCTGAACCTTTACAAATATATCTCACCATTGAAATCTCCAGTATCGGCGACAACTGTCGTCACTTTCTTGAGCTGTTCCAGAACTGACATTCTGAAAATAAGAAAATATAGACTATCAGTAGTTCGTGAAGTTTCTTTCCGAAAGAAACAATACATTTGCTCAATACTCTGACAGTTCTAAAACATAGAACATGTTGGAAACGTGAACAGTCTCAATTCAGGAGCAATCACATGTCCAGAAAAAACACACATCGTGATCACGACATCCTTAGTAAGTACGTTATGGCTAAACATTAGTACCAACCAAATACAACAGTGAAAACCATAACTGTTTCAGATTCTACTCGCCTGAGGAATTTGGCCTTTGGCAAGAAATGCTAGGCTTAGGCACGAAAACGTGAAATTCCGAACTTTCACCTCTCCTCGTCTTCCAAAAACTATTGACTTGATTGTCAATACATAAGATCGAACTGGAAAGGACGCTGGAACCATTTCTGATACAACCTTGATGAATACAAAGTGAAGAACTGAATTATTTAGGGCGTTATGGTTGAGTTGATATTTCAGACTTTGTACCACTACGTCAATCCAACTAATCTGCTAAAAAACAACAGTGAAGACCGCTAGAAGCTGCAAACTCTCGAGTAAAAGTAAAATGAGGAAAAAGTACATCCTGGAAGCCATGAGTAACTAATACAGAACAAAAGATACGGTGCCCATACGTCATGGACGGATCAACATCTTTTCTCGACCGATTTGCAGTCATTCTACAGAAGAAACGAAGGAAAAACTGCGCTGAAATTAGTCCTGCGCAGATGTGGACCACCGTAGCCATCGGAGATGACACGTGAGAAAAATGTCTGGCGCCCAGACAGTTATCGATTAGGGCGTAATCTATCAACATGTAAAAATACACATACACGTATATAACATTAATAAAATAAAAAAAAGAATGAGTAACAGGTGTATGGGTCAATAAATAATGTTGGTTTTTATTTACTGTTTATTACAATTTTTCATGGCAGGGTATGACGTGAAACACAACCATAACGGTGCTGAGATATTTTCAAAACTCCAGAGAGTAGGTGTCTGCGGAGGGAAACGAACGCACTGTTACCCTTTCCGAAGGCTAACGCGTTCACCACCACACCATGCGAGTCCTTCGTTTCGCCTTTCTCTGTCGTGTTATTGACCTATCGGAACTATTAGCGCGCACAAATCAGCAGTGAACACAGTTAAGGCTATGGTATAATATATAATACAGGCTATGGTATAGATCACAATACCATCACTTTTTATTTACTACCTATTCCCGTTGATGGATGATTGCTGATAGCCCTGTAGGTCAATAACACGACTGAGAGAAAGGCGAAACGGTGGACTAGCATGGTGTGGTGGTGAACGCGTTATCCCCGGAGTGTAATAGTGTGTTCAGTCTCCACAGCAGACACCAGCAGTCCGGAGTCTTGCAAGCATCTAAGCACCATTATGGTTATTTTTCGGTCGTTGTTTGAAATCAACACAGAGATGTCCTGTACACGATGACGGCGAGAGAGACCGTCAGGCAACATTAAAAGCCGAATTGCTGACTTCTGGACGTTTTGGCAAAACCCTCGAAGAACACGAAAACGACAACTCGCATACGACGTTGAGAACAAAGCGCATGGTCAGCCAGTTTACATTATAGGGAGATGAAAAACACTAATTGGAAGTGGTAATTCGGGTTTTAGGACAGAGTGTCCACAGAGTTATAACTTAATCTGGTTAACAAGTGGTACCCTTTCTTTGATAGCCTAAATCCTCGTTGATAGAAAACTTTGTCCGTCGTTCTTTTATACAGGACGGTTGCTGAGAAGAACTGTCCGCTGATAATCGCTTATTTTTCTCCGGACAATCCATCGCGTGGTAATCAGTATCAATATCAACTGACATGGAGCGTAACAATATGCCAAAGGCCGACTTTTCTTTAACCTTGGCATGACTGTCCAACATGTATTCATCCATTGGTAACCGAACATAAGATTGATAAAAACCAGTGTACAATCGACTCGAATCAGAGAGGCTCTGAAAAAGGTGAAAGCGCCGAGACCTTAGGCGAATAAAGTATCTTATCAATCACAACGTTGCTGAGATATTTGCAAAACTCTGGACCGCAGGTGTCTATGGTGGGGAACGAACGCGCTATTATCCTTTCCGGGGAGTAACGCGTTAGAGTTAGATATATTGGAAACGACCAAGTTTAAAGTAAATGGATAAAAATTAAGCACCAGCGATATGCCATAGTCCAATTGTGGTTCAATTAGTATTGCATGATGGACTAGCTGCAGATCGCTATTCGCAGCACTTATTGTATTCGATTGACTCCCAACCACCCACCATCTTCGAAGGTCTCCGAATTCATGTGTCGATTCCACTGTT